>JAOTOM010004242.1:0-160000 GCA_034440615.1 Ashinkailepas kermadecensis
CACTGACCATCCACCGGCCACACTGACCATCCACCGGCCACACTGACCATCCACCGGCCACACTGACCATCCACCGGCCACACTGACCATCCACCGGCCACACTGACCATCCACCGGCCACACTGACCATCCACCGGCCACACTGACCATCCACCGGCCACACTGACCATCCACCGGCCACACTGACCATCCACCGGCCACACTGACCATCCACCGGCCACACTGACCATCCACCGGCCACACTGACCATCCACCGGCCACACTGACCATCCACCGGCCACACTGACCATCCACCGGCCACACTGACCATCCACCGGCCACACTGACCATCCACCGGCCACACTGACCATCCACCGGCCACACTGACCATCCACCGGCCACTGACCATCCACCGGCCACACTGACCATCCACCGGCCACACTGACCATCCACCGGCCACACTGACCATCCACCGGCCACACTGACCATCCACCGGCCACACTGACCATCCACCGGCCACACTGACCATCCACCGGCCACACTGACCATCCACCGGCCACACTGACCATCCACCGGCCACACTGACCATCCACCGGCCACACTGACCATCCACCGGCCACACTGACCATCCACCGGCCACACTGACCATCCACCGGCCACACTGACCATCCACCGGCCACACTGACCATCCACCGGCCACACTGACCATCCACCGGCCACACTGACCATCCACCGGCCACACTGACCATCCACCGGCCATACTGACCATCCATCGGCCCACTGACCATCCACCGGCCACACTGACCATCCACCGGCCACACTGACCATCCACCGGCCACACTGACCATCCACCGGCCACACTGACCATCCACCGGCCACACTGACCATCCACCGGCCATACTGACCATCCACCGGCCACACTGACCATCCACCGGCCACACTGACCATCCACCGGCCACACTGACCATCCACCGGCCACACTGACCATCCACCGGCCACACTGACCATCCACCGGCCACACTGACCATCCACCGGCCACACTGACCATCCACCGGCCACACTGACCATCCACCGGCCACACTGACCATCCACCGGCCACACTGACCATCCACCGGCCACACTGACCATCCACCGGCCACACTGACCATCCACCGGCCACACTGACCATCCACCGGCCACACTGACCATCCACCGGCCACACTGACCATCCACCGGCCACACTGACCATCCACCGGCCACACTGACCATCCACCGGCCACACTGACCATCCACCGGCCACACTGACCATCCACCGGCCACACTGACCATCCACCGGCCACACTGACCATCCACCGGCCACACTGACCATCCACCGGCCACACTGACCATCCACCGGCCACACTGACCATCCACCGGCCACACTGACCATCCACCGGCCACACTGACCATCCACCGGCCACACTGACCATCCACCGGCCACACTGACCATCCACCGGCCACACTGACCATCCACCGGCCACACTGACCATCCACCGGCCACACTGACCATCCACCGGCCACACTGACCATCCACCGGCCACACTGACCATCCACCGGCCACACTGACCATCCACCGGCCACACTGACCATCCACCGGCCACACTGACCATCCACCGGCCACACTGACCATCCACCGGCCACACTGACCATCCACCGGCCACACTGACCATCCACCGGCCACACTGACCATCCACCGGCCACACTGACCATCCACCGGCCACACTGACCATCCACCGGCCACACTGACCATCCACCGGCCACACTGACCATCCACCGGCCACACTGACCATCCACCGGCCACACTGACCATCCACCGGCCACACTGACCATCCACCGGCCACACTGACCATCCACCGGCCACACTGACCATCCACCGGCCACACTGACCATCCACCGGCCACACTGACCATCCACCGGCCACACTGACCATCCACCGGCCACACTGACCATCCACCGGCCACACTGACCATCCACCGGCCACACTGACCATCCACCGGCCACACTGACCATCCACCGGCCACACTGACCATCCACCGGCCACACTGACCATCCACCGGCCACACTGACCATCCACCGGCCACACTGACCATCCACCGGCCACACTGACCATCCACCGGCCACACTGACCATCCACCGGCCACACTGACCATCCACCGGCCACACTGACCATCCACCGGCCACACTGACCATCCACCGGCCACACTGACCATCCACCGGCCACACTGACCATCCACCGGCCACACTGACCATCCACCGGCCACACTGACCATCCACCGGCCACACTGACCATCCACCGGCCACACTGACCATCCACCGGCCACACTGACCATCCACCGGCCATACTGACCATCCACCGGCCACACTGACCATCCACCGGCCACACTGACCATCCACCGGCCACACTGACCATCCACCGGCCACACTGACCATCCACCGGCCACACTGACCATCCACCGGCCACACTGACCATCCACCGGCCACACTGACCATCCACCGGCCACACTGACCATCCACCGGCCACACTGACCATCCACCGGCCACACTGACCATCCACCGGCCACACTGACCATCCACCGGCCACACTGACCATCCACCGGCCACACTGACCATCCACCGGCCACACTGACCATCCACCGGCCACACTGACCATCCACCGGCCACACTGACCATCCACCGGCCATACTGACCATCCACCGGCCACACTGACCATCCACCGGCCACACTGACCATCCACCGGCCACACTGACCATCCACCGGCCACACTGACCATCCACCGGCCACACTGACCATCCACCGGCCACACTGACCATCCACCGGCCACACTGACCATCCACCGGCCACACTGACCATCCACCGGCCACACTGACCATCCACCGGCCACACTGACCATCCACCGGCCACACTGACCATCCACCGGCCACACTGACCATCCACCGGCCACACTGACCATCCACCGGCCACACTGACCATCCACCGGCCACACTGACCATCCACCGGCCACACTGACCATCCACCGGCCACACTGACCATCCACCGGCCACACTGACCATCCACCGGCCACACTGACCATCCACCGGCCACACTGACCATCCACCGGCCACACTGACCATCCACCGGCCACACTGACCATCCACCGGCCACACTGACCATCCACCGGCCACACTGACCATCCACCGGCCACACTGACCATCCACCGGCCCACTGACCATCCACCGGCCACACTGACCATCCACCGGCCACACTGACCATCCACCGGCCACACTGACCATCCACCGGCCACACTGACCATCCACCGGCCACACTGACCATCCACCGGCCATACTGACCATCCACCGGCCACACTGACCATCCACCGGCCACACTGACCATCCACCGGCCACACTGACCATCCACCGGCCACACTGACCATCCACCGGCCACACTGACCATCCACCGGCCACACTGACCATCCACCGGCCACACTGACCATCCACCGGCCACACTGACCATCCACCGGCCACACTGACCATCCACCGGCCACACTGACCATCCACCGGCCACACTGACCATCCACCGGCCACACTGACCATCCACCGGCCACACTGACCATCCACCGGCCACACTGACCATCCACCGGCCACACTGACCATCCACCGGCCACACTGACCATCCACCGGCCACACTGACCATCCACCGGCCACACTGACCATCCACCGGCCACACTGACCATCCACCGGCCACACTGACCATCCACCGGCCACACTGACCATCCACCGGCCACACTGACCATCCACCGGCCACACTGACCATCCACCGGCCACACTGACCATCCACCGGCCACACTGACCATCCACCGGCCACACTGACCATCCACCGGCCACACTGACCATCCACCGGCCACACTGACCATCCACCGGCCACACTGACCATCCACCGGCCACACTGACCATCCACCGGCCACACTGACCATCCACCGGCCACACTGACCATCCACCGGCCACACTGACCATCCACCGGCCACACTGACCATCCACCGGCCACACTGACCATCCACCGGCCACACTGACCATCCATCCACCATCCACCGGCCACACTGACCATCCACCGGCCACACTGACCATCCACCGGCCACACTGACCATCCACCGGCCACACTGACCATCCACCGGCCACACTGACCATCCACCGGCCACACTGACCATCCACCGGCCACACTGACCATCCACCGGCCACACTGACCATCCACCGGCCACACTGACCATCCACCGGCCACACTGACCATCCACCGGCCACACTGACCATCCACCGGCCACACTGACCATCCACCGGCCACACTGACCATCCACCGGCCACACTGACCATCCACCGGCCACACTGACCATCCACCGGCCACACTGACCATCCACCGGCCACACTGACCATCCACCGGCCACACTGACCATCCACCGGCCACACTGACCATCCACCGGCCACACTGACCATCCACCGGCCACACTGACCATCCACCGGCCACACTGACCATCCACCGGCCACACTGATCATCCATCCACCGGCCACACTGACCATCCACCGGCCACACTGACCATCCACCGGCCACACTGACCATCCACCGGACACACTGACCATCCACCGGCCACACTGACCATCCACCGGCCACACTGACCATCCACCGGCCACACTGACCATCCACCGGCCACACTGACCATCCACCGGCCACACTGACCATCCACCGGCCACACTGACCATCCACCGGCCACACTGACCATCCACCGGCCACACTGACCATCCACCGGCCACACTGACCATCCACCGGCCACACTGACCATCCACCGGCCACACTGACCATCCACCGGCCACACTGACCATCCACCGGCCACACTGACCATCCACCGGCCACACTGACCATCCACCGGCCACACTGACCATCCACCGGCCACACTGACCATCCACCGGCCACACTGACCATCCACCGGCCACACTGACCATCCACCGGCCACACTGACCATCCACCGGCCACACTGACCATCCACCGGCCACACTGACCATCCACCGGCCACACTGACCATCCACCGGCCACACTGACCATCCACCGGCCACACTGACCATCCACCGGCCACACTGACCATCCACCGGCCACACTGACCATCCACCGGCCACACTGACCATCCACCGGCCACACTGACCATCCACCGGCCACACTGACCATCCACCGGCCACACTGACCATCCACCGGCCACACTGACCATCCACCGGCCACACTGACCATCCACCGGCCACACTGACCATCCACCGGCCACACTGACCATCCACCGGCCACACTGACCATCCACCGGCCACACTGACCATCCACCGGCCACACTGACCATCCACCGGCCACACTGACCATCCACCGGCCACACTGACCATCCACCGGCCACACTGACCATCCACCGGCCACACTGACCATCCACCGGCCACACTGACCATCCACCGGCCACACTGACCATCCACCGGCCACACTGACCATCCACCGGCCACACTGACCATCCACCGGCCACACTGACCATCCACCGGCCACACTGACCATCCACCGGCCACACTGACCATCCACCGGCCACACTGACCATCCACCGGCCACACTGACCATCCACCGGCCACACTGACCATCCACCGGCCACACTGACCATCCACCGGCCACACTGACCATCCACCGGCCACACTGACCATCCACCGGCCACACTGACCATCCACCGGCCACACTGACCATCCACCGGCCACACTGACCATCCACCGGCCACACTGACCATCCACCGGCCACACTGACCATCCACCGGCCACACTGACCATCCACCGGCCACACTGACCATCCACCGGCCACACTGACCATCCACCGGCCACACTGACCATCCACCGGCCACACTGACCATCCACCGGCCACACTGACCATCCACCGGCCACACTGACCATCCACCGGCCACACTGACCATCCACCGGCCACACTGACCATCCACCGGCCACACTGACCATCCACCGGCCACACTGACCATCCACCGGCCACACTGACCATCCACCGGCCACACTGACCATCCACCGGCCACACTGACCATCCACCGGCCACACTGACCATCCACCGGCCACACTGACCATCCACCGGCCACACTGACCATCCACCGGCCACACTGACCATCCACCGGCCACACTGACCATCCACCGGCCACACTGACCATCCACCGGCCACACTGACCATCCACCGGCCACACTGACCATCCACCGGCCACACTGACCATCCACCGGCCACACTGACCATCCACCGGCCACACTGACCATCCACCGGCCACACTGACCATCCACCGGCCACACTGACCATCCACCGGCCACACTGACCATCCACCGGCCACACTGACCATCCACCGGCCACACTGACCATCCACCGGCCACACTGACCATCCACCGGCCACACTGACCATCCACCGGCCACACTGACCATCCACCGGCCACACTGACCATCCACCGGCCACACTGACCATCCACCGGCCACACTGACCATCCACCGGCCACACTGACCATCCACCGGCCACACTGACCATCCACCGGCCACACTGACCATCCACCGGCCACACTGACCATCCACCGGCCACACTGACCATCCACCGGCCACACTGACCATCCACCGGCCACACTGACCATCCACCGGCCACACTGACCATCCACCGGCCACACTGACCTGACCATCCACCGGCCACACTGACCATCCACCGGCCACACTGACCATCCACCGGCCACACTGACCATCCACCGGCCACACTGACCATCCACCGGCCACACTGACCATCCACCGGCCACACTGACCATCCACCGGCCACACTGACCATCCACCGGCCACACTGACCATCCACCGGCCACACTGACCATCCACCGGCCACTGACCATCCACCGGCCACACTGACCATCCACCGGCCACACTGACCATCCACTGGCCACACTGACCATCCAACGGCCACACTGACCATCCACCGGCCATGCTGACCATCCACCGGCCACACTGACCATCCATCGGCCACACTGACCATCCATCGGCCATGCTAACCATCAACCGGCCACATTGACCATCCACCGGCCACACTGACCATCCACCGGCCACACTGACCATCCACCGGCTACACTGACCATCCACCGGCCACACTGACCATCCACCGGCCACACTGACCATCCACCGGCCACACTGACCATCCACCGGCCACACTGACCATCCACCGGCCACACTGACCATCCACCGGCCACACTGACCATCCACCGGCCACACTGACCATCCACCGGCCACACTGACCATCCACCGGCCACACTGACCATCCACCGGCCACACTGACCATCCACCGGCCACACTGACCATCCACCGGCCACACTGACCATCCACCGGCCACACTGACCATCCACCGGCCACACTGACCATCCACCGGCCACACTGACCATCCACCGGCCACACTGACCATCCACCGGCCACACTGACCATCCACCGGCCACACTGACCATCCACCGGCCACACTGACCATCCACCGGCCACACTGACCATCCACCGGCCACACTGACCATCCACCGGCCACACTGACCATCCACCGGCCACACTGACCATCCACCGGCCACACTGACCATCCACCGGCCACACTGACCATCCACCGGCCACACTGACCATCCACCTGCCACCGGCCACACTGACCATCCACCGGCCACACTGACCATCCACCGGCCACACTGACCATCCACCGGCCACACTGACCATCCACCGGCCACACTGACCATCCACCGGCCACACTGACCATCCACCGGCCACACTGACCATCCACCGGCCACACTGACCATCCACCGGCCACACTGACCATCCACCGGCCACACTGACCATCCACCGGCCACACTGACCATCCACCGGCCACACTGACCATCCACCGGCCACACTGACCATCCACCGGCCACACTGACCATCCACCGGCCACACTGACCATCCACCGGCCACACTGACCATCCACCGGCCACACTGACCATCCACCGGCCACACTGACCATCCACCGGCCACACTGACCATCCACCGGCCACACTGACCATCCACCGGCCACACTGACCATCCACCGGCCACACTGACCATCCACCGGCCACACTGACCATCCACCGGCCACACTGACCATCCACCGGCCACACTGACCATCCACCGGCCACACTGACCATCCACCGGCCACACTGACCATCCACCGGCCACACTGACCATCCACCGGCCACACTGACCATCCACCGGCCACACTGACCATCCACCGGCCACACTGACCATCCACCGGCCACACTGACCATCCACCGGCCACACTGACCATCCACCGGCCACACTGACCATCCACCGGCCACACTGACCATCCACCGGCCACACTGACCATCCACCGGCCACACTGACCATCCACCGGCCACACTGACCATCCACCGGCCACACTGACCATCCACCGGCCACACTGACCATCCACCGGCCACACTGACCATCCACCGGCCACACTGACCATCCACCGGCCACACTGACCATCCACCGGCCACACTGACCATCCACCGGCCACACTGACCATCCACCGGCCACACTGACCATCCACCGGCCACACTGACCATCCACCGGCCACACTGACCATCCACCGGCCACACTGACCATCCACCGGCCACACTGACCATCCACCGGCCCATCACTGACCATCCACCGGCCACACTGACCATCCACCGGCCACACTGACCATCCACCGGCCACACTGACCATCCACCGGCCACACTGACCATCCACCGGCCACACTGACCATCCACCGGCCACACTGACCATCCACCGGCCACACTGACCATCCACCGGCCACACTGACCATCCACCGGCCACACTGACCATCCACCGGCCACACTGACCATCCACCGGCCACACTGACCATCCACCGGCCACACTGACCATCCACCGGCCACACTGACCATCCACCGGCCACACTGACCATCCACCGGCCACACTGACCATCCACCGGCCACACTGACCATCCACCGGCCACACTGACCATCCACCGGCCACACTGACCATCCACCGGCCACACTGACCATCCACCGGCCACACTGACCATCCACCGGCCACACTGACCATCCACCGGCCACACTGACCATCCACCGGCCACACTGACCATCCACCGGCCACACTGACCATCCACCGGCCACACTGACCATCCACCGGCCACACTGACCATCCACCGGCCACACTGACCATCCACCGGCCACACTGACCATCCACCGGCCACACTGACCATCCACCGGCCACACTGACCATCCACCGGCCACACTGACCATCCACCGGCCACACTGACCATCCACCGGCCACACTGACCATCCACCGGCCACACTGACCATCCACCGGCCACACTGACCATCCACCGGCCACACTGACCATCCACCGGCCACACTGACCATCCACCGGCCACACTGACCATCCACCGGCCACACTGACCATCCACCGGCCACACTGACCATCCACCGGCCACACTGACCATCCACCGGCCACACTGACCATCCACCGGCCACACTGACCATCCACCGGCCACACTGACCATCCACCGGCCACACTGACCATCCACCGGCCACACTGACCATCCACCGGCCACACTGACCATCCACCGGCCACACTGACCATCCACCGGCCACACTGACCATCCACCGGCCACACTGACCATCCACCGGCCACACTGACCATCCACCGGCCACACTGACCATCCACCGGCCACACTGACCATCCACCGGCCACACTGACCATCCACCGGCCACACTGACCATCCACCGGCCACACTGACCATCCACCGGCCACACTGACCATCCACCGGCCACACTGACCATCCACCGGCCACACTGACCATCCACCGGCCACACTGACCATCCACCGGCCACACTGACCATCCACCGGCCACACTGACCATCCACCGGCCACACTGACCATCCACCGGCCACACTGACCATCCACCGGCCACACTGACCATCCACCGGCCACACTGACCATCCACCGGCCACACTGACCATCCACCGGCCACACTGACCATCCACCGGCCACACTGACCATCCACCGGCCACACTGACCATCCACCGGCCACACTGACCATCCACCGGCCACACTGACCATCCACCGGCCACACTGACCATCCACCGGCCACACTGACCATCCACCGGCCACACTGACCATCCACCGGCCACACTGACCATCCACCGGCCACACTGACCATCCACCGGCCACACTGACCATCCACCGGCCACACTGACCATCCACCGGCCACACTGACCATCCACCGGCCACACTGACCATCCACCGGCCACACTGACCATCCACCGGCCACACTGACCATCCACCGGCCACACTGACCATCCACCGGCCACACTGACCATCCACCGGCCACACTGACCATGACCATCCACACTGACCATCCACCGGCCACACTGACCATCCACCGGCCACACTGACCATCCACCGGCCACACTGACCATCCACCGGCCACACTGACCATCCACCGGCCACACTGACCATCCACCGGCCACACTGACCATCCACCGGCCACACTGACCATCCACCGGCCACACTGACCATCCACCGGCCACACTGACCATCCACCGGCCACACTGACCATCCACCGGCCACACTGACCATCCACCGGCCACACTGACCATCCACCGGCCACACTGACCATCCACCGGCCACACTGACCATCCACCGGCCACACTGACCATCCACCGGCCACACTGACCATCCACCGGCCACACTGACCATCCACCGGCCACACTGACCATCCACCGGCCACACTGACCATCCACCGGCCACACTGACCATCCACCGGCCACACTGACCATCCACCGGCCACACTGACCATCCACCGGCCACACTGACCATCCACCGGCCACACTGACCATCCACCGGCCACACTGACCATCCACCGGCCACACTGACCATCCACCGGCCACTGACCATCCACCGGCCACACTGACCATCCACCGGCCACACTGACCATCCACCGGCCACACTGACCATCCACCGGCCACACTGACCATCCACCGGCCACACTGACCATCCACCGGCCACACTGACCATCCACCGGCCACACTGACCATCCACCGGCCACACTGACCATCCACCGGCCCTGACCACTGACCACTGACCATCCACCGGCCACACTGACCATCCACCGGCCACACTGACCATCCACCGGCCACACTGACCATCCACCGGCCACACTGACCATCCACCGGCCACACTGACCATCCACCGGCCACACTGACCATCCACCGGCCACACTGACCATCCACCGGCCACACTGACCATCCACCGGCCACACTGACCATCCACCGGCCACACTGACCATCCACCGGCCACACTGACCATCCACCGGCCACACTGACCATCCACCGGCCACACTGACCATACCATCCACC
The DNA here is from genome assembly GCA_034440615.1 of Ashinkailepas kermadecensis. Classification (NCBI taxonomy): domain Eukaryota; kingdom Metazoa; phylum Arthropoda; class Thecostraca; family Neolepadidae; genus Ashinkailepas; species Ashinkailepas kermadecensis. The sequence continues at coordinate 11,412 of JAOTOM010004242.1, forward strand.
GGCCACACTGACCATCCACCGGCCACACTGACCATCCACCGGCCACACTGACCATCCACCGGCCACACTGACCATCCACCGGCCACACTGACCATCCACCGGCCACACTGACCATCCACCGGCCACACTGACCATCCACCGGCCACACTGACCATCCACCGGCCACACTGACCATCCACCGGCCACACTGACCATCCACCGGCCACACTGACCATCCACCGGCCACACTGACCATCCACCGGCCACACTGACCATCCACCGGCCACACTGACCATCCACCGGCCACACTGACCATCCACCGGCCACACTGACCATCCACCGGCCACACTGACCATCCACCGGCCACACTGACCATCCACCGGCCACACTGACCATCCACCGGCCACACTGACCATCCACCGGCCACACTGACCATCCACCGGCCACACTGACCATCCACCGGCCACACTGACCATCCACCGGCCACACTGACCATCCACCGGCCACACTGACCATCCACCGGCCACACTGACCATCCACCGGCCACACTGACCATCCACCGGCCACACTGACCATCCACCGGCCACACTGACCATCCACCGGCCACACTGACCATCCACCGGCCACACTGACCATCCACCGGCCACACTGACCATCCACCGGCCACACTGACCATCCACCGGCCACACTGACCATCCACCGGCCACACTGACCATCCACCGGCCACACTGACCATCCACCGGCCACACTGACCATCCACCGGCCACACTGACCATCCACCGGCCACACTGACCATCCACCGGCCACACTGACCATCCACCGGCCACACTGACCATCCACCGGCCACCGGCCACCGGCCACACTGACCATCCACCGGCCACACTGACCATCCACCGGCACCACTGACCATCCACCGGCCACACTGACCATCCACCGGCCACACTGACCATCCACTGACCATCCACCGGCCACACTGACCATCCACCGGCCACACTGACCATCCACCGGCCACACTGACCATCCACCGGCCACACTGACCATCCACCGGCCACACTGACCATCCACCGGCCACACTGACCATCCACCGGCCACACTGACCATCCACCGGCCACACTGACCATCCACCGGCCACACTGACCATCCACCGGCCACACTGACCATCCACCGGCCACACTGACCATCCACCGGCCACACTGACCATCCACCGGCCACACTGACCATCCACCGGCCACACTGACCATCCACCGGCCACACTGACCATCCACCGGCCACACTGACCATCCACCGGCCACACTGACCATCCACCGGCCACACTGACCATCCACCGGCCACACTGACCATCCACCGGCCACACTGACCATCCACCGGCCACACTGACCATCCACCGGCCACACTGACCATCCACCGGCCACACTGACCATCCACCGGCCACACTGACCATCCACCGGCCACACTGACCATCCACCGGCCACACTGACCATCCACCGGCCACACTGACCATCCACCGGCCACACTGACCATCCACCGGCCACACTGACCATCCACCGGCCACACTGACCATCCACCGGCCACACTGACCATCCACCGGCCACACTGACCATCCACCGGCCATACTGACCATCCACCGGCCACACTGACCATCCACCGGCCACACTGACCATCCACCGGCCACACTGACCATCCACCGGCCACACTGACCATCCACCGGCCACACTGACCATCCACCGGCCACACTGACCATCCACCGGCCATGCTGACCATCCATCGGCCACACTGACCATCCACCGGACATTTTTGCGCGGGTCAAAAGAGGGCAAAGCAAAACCAAACCATTAATTTTTTATCTAAAAAGAAAACACAAAAAAAATTTTTGTAAAAAAAAAAAAAATAAAAAATTTTTTTTAAAAAAAAAAAAAACAAAAAAAATTTTGGTTAAAAAAAAAAAAAAAAAAAAAATTTTAAAAAAAAAAAAAGGAAATGTTGGTGACAAGGGCACAAAGTCGAGAATTGTTGGTGAAAGGGCACAAACTAGAGAAATATTTGCACCAGATCATACATTTCGTTTTTGTATCGCAGCCTTGATTGTATTTTGCACATTACTTGTCACTATATTACTACACTGGTCCACATTACTTGCATCCTAGATATTCACAGTATATGAAACATAGCCATTACGAATCCACTTCAGCTTTTGGTTGGTGTAGTGTTGCTGGGCACTACACTCAATAATACTTATGTACATGCAAATTGTATGCGTAGAATTTCAAATATTTGTACCTTTTGCACTTAACATCGATATGTTTCATGTGCATCTAACACTCAGAGCGAAATGGATTTGGACACGCTGAGCTTCAGGAATATTGTACATACATCCACACCATTTATCTGAGCTGATAAAGAGTAGAAATTTCGTTTCCAGCATCATAGGCTAGAATGGAGGTGGTGTGGAGGCGTTTGGCCCCTGCTCTGCTGGGCGGACAGTGTATCGATGTGTCCGGTTGTATTGTCCAGGCACCGTGTTGATGGACAGCGCAGAAGCTACAATAGAGATGGTATGGAGGCGTTAGCCCCCTGCCAGGTTGGACGCGTCAGTGCACGTGTGCGCGGGGTCAGCGTATCGACGTGTCCGATTGTGTTGTCCAGGCGCCGTGTCGACGGACAGCGCGGCGCGGCCGCCGCCGTCGGCGGAAGCGCAAAGTCGCCTCTGTGTCGCGATGCTGAGACAATCGTCACACTGCCAGTGCAGACGGGAGGTGCGCAACAAAGCCATCAGGTCCACGCGGCGTGTCTGATGTTGTCACTCCGTCACGCTCACCCGGCAGCCGATTGGTGATAATTGTTCGATCGATGATGGTACGGTAGTCTCCTTTTCAATTTGTTCATTTCAGGTTGAAATATTGGAATGACACGTGGGAATGGGTGGAGAGTGCCGACGGACGGACGTGGCGGCAGCCACACCGACTTCAGCAACACCCGTGGTTGGTTCAGCAAACACCCGTGGTTGGTTCAGCAACACCCGTGGTTGGTTCAGCAAATACCCGTGGTCGGTTCATAGCATAGCAATCGGTGCGAGACTTCCACATTTTCCTGAAACGAGATATTCTTTCTATACCAGAGGAAATGAGCAGACAGTTTTCACGCCACATCAAAGCGTTGAATGCTGTCCATGTTTGCCGTGCTATATTAGCTTCAGCCATGATCATACAGCAATGCTCATTGTAATAATGCATCATACTCAAAGGCCCTGATATGGTCATTGCGTGATTCAGCCGTCATTACTGTTCAACACATGCATGCCACATGTTCCGAAGTAAACGACAACCACTCTTTTCAGATACCAAAACGCAAATGTTATTAGTCGCACATACTGGCTTTACCAGTATTTGAAATCTGAACATTTTTTATTTGCTCGGTGCATATCAGAAACAAACAGGCTTTCCACGAGTGCATCGAATTATAAGGCCATAATTATAATGCGATATAATCGAATTATAATGCGAAGCAGATCATTAAGTGACGAACGCATATTGCAGGATCAGCCACAGGGCCAAAGTCGGATGTGAACAGTCGTGATTGTTAGCTTCAGGCACCCTCAGAACGTCCTCCACCTGCGCAGGCTCCTCTGGAGGCTCTGTATGGCCATTTGCAGAGAACGCATGCGGATCTTCCGCCAGCAGAACAGGAGCCGCCCCTTCAGATTGCCGACGTCGCGGATTGCTTCCGCGTAGACAGGGCGCTGCAACTTTGTCCATACCAGGTGTCCACCGGGGCCAGATCTGGACTGTTTGGTGGCCACTTCCCCGGCCTGATGAAGTCAGGGCGAGACAGGAAGTCTCGCTCGGAGCGGGCAGTGTGGCTCGGTGCCCTGTCCTGCTTGAGCTCCCACCTGTCTCATGACACATCGCACGCCGAGGGGACACTCTCGATGTGCTGCTCGAATACTCGCTGGCACTGGTGCTGGTCCAAACGAACGCCGGTGTCAACGATCAGCAGGTCAGTTGGGCTCACCTGGCTGATGGCTGCTGCCACCATCACTCCGTCAGCTCCGCCCAGCTCGCTCCGTCAGCGGGACCGGCGTCACCTCCCGCCCCTTCAGCCGGCGGTCCACCGTTAGCAGGACCGGTGTCACCTCTCACCTCTGCACCCGGCGGCCCACCATGAGCCGGACCGGCGTCACCTCCCGTTTTCCGACGCTGCGGTCCAGGCTGCAAACGCGGTCGTTCTGTCTGTTGAGTGGCTTATTTACAGGTGAATGCGCTCTTGTCCGAAAACGACAACCGGCGAGTGGACGCTATTGTAGGAAACATATCCAGCAAAGCCCTGACCCTCGTCAGTTGCCGCTGTTGCTCGCCCATCGACCCGAATCCGGTGGAAACACGAAACTCCCAGGTCCATATTAACCCTCGCCCGTATAGGGGGGGGGGTGCAACCCCCACCAAAAGTTTTTTTGTGTATTCCTTCCAAACCGGTGAACGGATCGCTCTCAGATTTTCAGTACCATCTGGGGCAGCCTTTTGACGACTTTGGTGAAATGTTTTTGGGAGGTCATGTCAGGTCACGGAGTTATGAGGTCATAAAGGGGAGCACCTCCGACCAGTTTTCAACAAATACGTGATTATCGCACCTAAACATGACATTGTTGCCTACATCGACTGTTATTATGTGAAAAATACAGATGCCCAGATGGGTTCCCATTGAAAAATAATGTTCCAAAAATCGGTGACCTCGGTTGACCTCTGTTGACCTCGTTTGACCTGACCTTTTTTAGCTGATGTACGGTAATTTTTCGTGCTGAATTCGAATTCAGCGTTCATTTTTACCCTAGGGAACTTTAAACTTCGAAATTGGAACCACTTTTAAAAAAAGTTGGAAATTTGGGGTCACGGCTTTGACCTCATTTGGTGCATGACATATTGGTCCGATCACATCGTGTGACATGTCATTATGTTCGCAAGGTCACAATAAACATATTTCCGGCCATTTCGTGCATATTTAGACAGTAGTTTCGATATAACTGACGATTTTCGTAGGAAAATAAAATAAACAAATCAATTTTAGATCTTTTACCTGACCTTCTAAGTTTAACCATTGACCTTAGAAGGTCATACTGAATTCCAATCGCGAGATCTAGGCCAGATCTATAACTTTGGTCTTTGGTTCCTTTTCGTAACATGCACGGTTTCGAATCGCCAGGGGGGGTCGTACCAATCCCCCCCCCCCCCCCTATACGACCGAAGGTGGTAAAATGCCGAATACAAGCGAGGGTTAACCCACGTCTGGCCTTGGGGGGCGGGTGGTAGGCGGTTTCGAGAGCCCCTCATTTTCATTTTTCAGGGATAGCGATCGAATGAGCAGACGCAGAGACGCAAGACTTACAGAACCTTCTTATGCATCGGCTTTACAAATCTTGTAAACGTGCATTAACTTACCTGAAATTACAAATTTCAGGTTAAGGTCGTCAATGTTCATGGACTTGAAACAGGTCAAAGAGAGTAATGTTCTAAAATTTACAAAGTGCCCCCTTCGGAGCAGACGCAGCATATCAACACCAAATTCACATCATGCTGTTCCTTTATCAAGACCAACAACTCTGCGATCCTTAAAGTATAAATAAGATCAATGTTACTGACCAGAGGTTATTCAAGTTCAGCGGCTTTTGCTTACGATATTCAGTGAGGAAAGTCGAATTTGCGGTAATTGTTCATGTAAGAGAGTTAGTTTTTGAGCGTCTTGATCCCATATAATTCAGCAATACCACTTCGTTCATGGCGCGACAAGTCCCCGGCTCCGAGACTGGCGTCGGCCTGTCTGGTGCCTACGTCAGCAGCCACCGTCCCAGCGAGGTCGCCGTTCATTGGACATTGTACCTTCCCCTCCCTCCTTCCGGCTCACACACCGCCAGCCAGGCGCCAGCCACGTGACCCCTATCCGACCGGCGCGTACCGCCGCCGTCGTTAATGCTAGATGTAACTGTGTTCACATAAAGTTATACGTTTGGCTGTCCCGTAACCGTAATTGATATAATCCCGTAAGCCTTGCGATTGTAAAAGTGCACCGTAAACGTAACGCATCGTCACCGCCACTAGAAATAGACAATTTCCCCTTCTAGAAGGCCGTCGACATGGATGTGACGTCATGGAGGCTTCTACGCCACTCGACCAATCCGCGACCGGGGGTCTTCCGAAGTCACTAGTGGCCGTGCGGCCCCAGCCAGTCGGTCTTGAATACTCTGAGCGGGCGGACCGCTGCTACGCGTGCGCGCTTCCCAACTAAATTCGACTTCTAAATTCATAGGAAAGGCAGTATCACGGCTTACCTTCCGAGGAGAACGTACTGTACGGTGTCTGTAGTTCTCGTGTGATCGTGGAGTGCTGCAGTGCAATACAGGGCAGCAAAGGGTACTGGTACTTTCGTGACTGGAGTTATCGCGAACAAGAGGTTGCTAGACTTTCGCGTGCCAATAAGGACTTTCCTACATTCATGCGGACAATGACAAAGAGTATGTCGTAAATATTATCGGATGATAATGATGATGCCGCCCCGGTAGCTCAGTTGGTTAGAGCGCTGGTCTGCACTGGTTTCCCCTGTCCTGGCAACACAGGGCTCGAGTCGCTTCACGCGCTCGCATTTAGCCTCCGGCTGGGAGGGTCAGTTGGAAGCTGGCCCGATAAGGCCGGGGAGGAGCTACCGGGCGGCCGTGTCGGTGCATTGACGGCATGTTAAACATTCGGTCAAAATTCTGCCGTTGAAATGGAATTCATGGATCGGGTCGTGGGGCCAAGGTTTACGCAACAAGCTCTGCTTAGCAATAGGGTTCTGGTTCATAAAGCCACACCAGCAAGAGCTCGTATTAAATTGATATAAAATTATTATGATAGTAACCAAATGCTCATGTTGAGTAAAATAGAATAGCAAACTTGTCTGATATATTTCCTTGCAAATATATAGATTGTACTAGTCGATGCCCAAATACCTTCATGAGCCAATTTCGTGATTCGATATTACTTAATATGAGCATTTGGTTACTTTTTATTTATTTTATTTTATTTGGTTACTCTTTAATTTAACAATGCTCAGTACAGTTCTCCGCAACATTAATAAGTAATGTCGTTTAAAATCTGTCAATAGTCCATGGCGTAAGGTCACTGCAAATACGATGTATATTCAATTTAGTATCATCACACAAGGAATACGCTTCTGTTCCTCTTCGATCCATGTCTGAATTCGGTTTCTGCTCCGCGTAAGTTGTGCAACATGACATTGGGTGGCCAGCCAACGACCTGAGATGAGATGATATCCTGTGATCTGACCGTATTTGACCTGATTTAGCATTGATATGGAATACTTTCTAGACAGTGAACGCCTATGCAAGGCTGAAGTGATCGTTTCATCAATTGATACATTTTCCCGACTTGACCTTTGGTCGGATCACGAGGTCAGAAGCTGGATGGTTTGCAAAGACTTCTCAGTATCATATCGGTTCCTCTTGAGAACAAAATCTGCATGCTTCAAAAGCGATATACTAGGATATTCAAGCTTGAACTTACTTGACCTGACCATGCGGCGTCACCTGATCGGAACTTAAGATTTTCGGATATCTAACGGATGTACGCATTTGCTTGAATAGTTCTGCTGAAATAACCCGAGATATAAATTCATATTGTCTGGGTCATTCCCGAAGACAGAGACCATGTCGCTGGGTTGACCATCATCACCTTTAAATACCTCAGCATAATCAAAAGTGAAGTAATAAGCTGCGCTATGAGCTCTAGGTTACCGTAGCTCGTCAATGGCGTTTCCCTGTGTCTCTGGTATACATAGTTCGCGAGCTGGCTTTCAAGTCTCACTCTGATCTAACCTACCCTGTTCTGACCCTCTTACTATGGTCAGTTTCGTACGTTAGTTCTTGAAAAATAATGTCGAAAGAGAACAAGTTTTGCCCTTCTAAAAACCATTTCCAATCATGTCAAGGTTCGTACATTGACCGAATATGACCTCTGTTGACCTCATCATCGGCCAAAATACAAAATATAAGGTAACTTTCCGGCTCTCCGTCACTAGGGCTTTCTAACGGCGATCAGCATTTCATCCTAGCTTACGTAGCTCACAAGTTAACTTGTCGACAGACCTGGCGAGCGTTAGCAATGTGGTTAACGCTGCCGACACCAACTGCAAGTTTCTTTGGAATCCCGCGTTGTGATTTGTGGGTTCCTAGCTTGTCTTCTCAGCTCGACAAAAATTACTCCGCTCCTTCAATGTTGGCCGCAGTTCGTGCCGTTCTTGGCCTTCCACTGGCCGCCCGCCTCTTCCCACTTCCCGCCATCATGATGTGCACTATCAGCCAATGAATTCCATTTTCCACTCCTGCCTTTCTCGGGAAATTCTGGGCAGATTTTCTCAGGACCCACCCACTCTCATTGCGTGAAAGCGAAATAACAATGCTATCCTTCTCCGTCACTTACAAGCCGCAGTTGCATTCGTTGTAAAGCGCATTACCCTAAGCGAAGCAAAACAACTAGTCCAAACGGCAATGAATTATGACGTAGGCTACGTTTACTGATCTTGAATCATGCAAAATCTTTCTCTTGCACTGTGGCCTGACCACACTCAACGGAAAGCAAATGTTATGAAGATTCCATCCATATCAATATGACTAGACACATTATTTGTTTTAGTTACAGTGGTAACGGTTTTGGTTTGTTTTAGAACACCCGATTGCGTGGCTATGACAGTAACCACTTACTCGGAATGAAAAATGTGCTGTTGTTGACTCCCATACGGCTCAAATGGCGACCCCTGACCTATGGTTACTTCCGGACAAGGACTGAACGATGCCGCTACCCGGCATCGAGGTTGAATTTATCGTCGGCATAATGTTGCTGTCGGTGTATTGTTGTCAGTGTATGTCGGTATGTTGCTATGCCGGCATATGCCAGAATATGTCAACATTTGTCGTCATGCCGTTGTACTCATTGCCTGAGAAATGATGTGGCAGCTGGCGGGAACTCGCCGAAGCCATTTTGACGGGCTGATAAGTCAGAAGTCTGAAACTTCATTGAATTGGATTCACATGGAACCCTTTAGAACTTAACACGCGCCCTGGAGGGCCTCTGAAAATTAAGCGCACTGGAGGGGACCGGATTCCGCCCCCTAATATCTCGGCTCCTATTAATGCTGGAGAACGAAATTCGCAGGGTGGATGGGTACGGTAGTGATCTCTATTGTGTGCAAATTTCATGACCTTAGGTCAATATCTTCAAGGTAAAATGAGGTCACATTTGTCAAAATGTTCTTGATTTGCGTGGCTTGGCTTGTCATTGTTATGGATCACTGTGATTGTGTTTAAATGCTCAAAAATTGGCATCCATGATGTTTTGGACATTACTAATGATGCAATGCAGATGCTAGACCCGACATTTAACCTCAGGTCACCTTTTTAGCAGTACTTTATCAGGTCAGTTACCTTTTCCAGTTACCGGAACCGGGCCGACCGCCCGACTGCTCCGTCGGGCAGCTAGGCGCAATCCGCTTCGCGAAGAAAGGAGTGAAGTACATGAATAAAGTATGGAAACGCAATGACAAACAGTACACAATGACAAACAGTAGTGCATTTATGACTACGTTCCAGTTGACCAAGTTTGATTCCATTAACCTGTCATAAACTTGACCTGACTTGACCTCGGTGAACTAACATGACCTTGAAGCTATATAGCATATCAATATACATCAAACAAGTCGCTAGTGTTGCCAAGAACACTTCCCTTTTGCGGATATACGGGAAGCGCATCAGCGCCGATTTTTGTGGTCTGGCGCTACGAATTTTTTTTAATTTAACGACTCAGAACTCGAATTTTTTAGCCGATTTCCATTTTTCTTACTTTAAACGACGCGATGGTCATTTCTAAGTAGGTACGCAAAAAATGGCGTATATCGATCGGTAAAATCTGGAGTTATGTACGAAAAACCGGAGGGGTGGGCGGATTTCCCCCCCTCCAGTGCGCGTGTTAAGCCTCAACCCGCATTGCAGTGATCTTTGAATCGCTGATGGAAGAACGTTCCCTGCTGAGCTCATGTACTCTGTGTCCCTGGCTGGGCTCAGGTGCCATGAGTCCCTGGCTGCTTATCTCGATCGTTAGGGTGTAGATTACTCGTCATAGTGAAGCGATGATTTTAAGATCGATGGAACCAGAGGCGTATGGGAGCATTTGCCTGGTTCCATACTGTTCATGTGAAGAGACCGTCGTCCTGGAACTGCTGAAGAGGTGTCTTAGCTGTTCAGAGCTACGGGCCGTCACACTCGGATACCAGTGGAATATGCCATCTCCGGCACACATGCACATGCATGCTGCTCCGATCAGTGCTTGATCTGCTTGCTCGGTTTCAGACATTGGTGCAAAAACACATTCCCTTGATGATGGCGTTGGTGCAAAGTATATTTAATGGCTAGTCATAAATCAGCCAAGTGTGATATTCCCAGATATTCAAACTCAAATCTGGGACTATTTTCGGCATTAGTTTTCATATAAACCATTACCCGGAACACCGAGAACATGGCATGTCATAAGACATCCAGTGGAGCTGAAACTGGGTCAGCTGGGACCGAACCACCAGCTGGCTGTCCTCCATGCTCCATGATGAAGTCATTCCCTCCTCAACAATGCAAAGCCACTGGGTCATATGTGATGCTGACGCAAGATGGCGTGAACCATGTTCCTTTCATGTAACACGTTTATTTTACAGCAACCAAGGCGTCTTTCCAGGTTGTAAACGGATGATACGCAGGTGGATGTTTTTTAAGCTTGTTACAAATGGCCTACTGACCGCTCAGCTGAGCTTCCACCTGTCCCCAACACAGTTTGGTACCATCTAAGCTTTTTGTGGCCGCCAATCCGGAAAGGAACTCTTGCTTGATGGTGTTACCGCATTCGAAAACACCTCAGGAATGCGGCTCTCCGGTGTCTCCTAGGTCCATCCGTGACCTCGGATGCCTCGCTGACTCCGTGATCCTCCTGTGACCTGCGGTACCCCAGTGACCCGAAGCACTCCCGTAACTTCCTGTGTCGCCGACGACCCGGCAGTGGTCAGCAGAGAGCGTCAGCGACGCGTCGTTCACACTCCCCTGCTCCCACCTGACCGGAACATGACGAACTCGCCCGTCCGCCAAAGGTTTTCCATGGGTCCACCACGAACAAACCACGCCTGGAACATCATCAAGCCGACGCTGTCGTCGGTTAGTGACGAGACCTGGACATGTGGATTGGGTGATCAAGTACGACCCACACTGTGATTGGGTGATTGGGTGATCAAGTACGACCCACACTCTGTCGTGGTTGTGTGACACGACGCCCCTCGCTCTGACACGACCTCCCCCCCCTCTCCCCCACACAAGGCCGGCCGCCGCACAGCTATTGAGAAACGCGAGGTGGGCGTCGGGTGTGACTCTGACGCGAGGTGGGCGTCGGGTGTGACTCTGCACCTGTCGTGTGTCCGCCGACCGCAAGCCAGCTCCACGTGGCGCGAAGATGCGCCGACTGGGCCATAACCTGTGTGGTCACCAGTGAGCCGACTGTGTCGCTAGCTTCACCGACTGGGCCGTGACCTGTGTGGTCACCAGTGGACCGACTGTGTCGCCTGAATGTCCTTTCTGAACGTTTGCTTTTCGATTTAGTCAACAATTTTCCAAGTTTATCAATGGATGGCAGCACTTCCGACACCCCAACGCACCACTGGGCCGGGGGCATCAAGTAGTCATGAGTTAACTCGCGTTTGATTGGTGTTTTCCGGGGTTCGCGACTAATGACGCAGTTACGACCGGAGAGGCGTGTGCCAGCATGCGTGGTACACTGTCCTATATTGGCGATCATGTGTCCTATACCGGCGGTCCTGTGGCCTACATAGGCGGTCCTGTGTCCCACATCGGCGGTCCTGTGTTCTATATCGGCGATCCTGTGACCTATATCGGCGGTCCTGCCTTCTATATCGGCGGTCCTGTGGCTTATATCGGCGGTTCTGTGTCCAATATCGGCGGTCATGTGTCCTATATCGGAGGTCCTATGTCCTATATCGGTGGTCATGTGTCCAATATCGGCGGTCCTGTGTCCTGTATCGGCGGTTCTGTGTCCAATATCGGCGGTCCTCTGTCCTATATCGGTAGTCCTGTGCCCACTATTGGTGGTCCTGTGTCCTATATTGGTGGTCATGTGTCCTATATCGGTGGCCATGTGTCCTATATCGGCGGTCCTGTGTCCTATATCTGTGGTCATGTGTCCTATATCGGTGGTCCTGTGTCCTAGATCGGTGAACCTGTGTTATATATCGGCGGTTCTGTGTCCAATATCGGTGGTCCTGTGTCCTATATTGGTGGTCCTGTGTCCTGTATCGATGGACCTGCATCATACATCGGCGGCAGCGACATGCTTCACTGGAGTCTGACCGGCCTGCAGCGCGCGGCCCGAGGGCCGGACCGCCGGGCGGCGCGCCTCTGCACGCACGGCCGTGTCGTCGGTCGGCCGCCTGGACCGCTGACGGTGTGACCCCGTGGCGGCTGACTACCGCCCACGGCGGCCCTCTGCACGCTGCCGCCGGCCGAGCCGCCAAATGTAACCCTGTGCACATTTCTGCTGATGATCGGAGGCTGGTGGGAGTTTGCTGCACCATTGCTTTCCAGTTGGCTGGACCAGGATCGGGCGTGTAATTCCCTCTGTGATCTGTGTATGGGTACCTGCATACAATCCTGGGCCGTTCGAACACATGGATCATGGAACACGGCTGGTGGTAAGATTCGCACTAACCTCATACCGCCAATGACATGGGGAGGTAGAGCTCAGCGCCCCATCTCGGTTTTACCGTATTATTCCAGAGCCTGGAAACCTCATCAGCGCCTTGTCACTTGCGAACCATCTCTGGTCATCATTTCTGCCCTTAGTGCCAACAATCCTGGATGGTTGTCACCCGCAACGTCGTCGTCAAGATGGCCATATTTTCCGTTCCACTTGGTGATGCTGGATGTTCTAGCTCTGCGGGAGAACGTCCTTGCCGGATGTTTGTATGCCAAGTATGGGACGGGATGGTACGAGGTCAACGTAGGTCACTAAGAATCGCAAACTATCAGCATAGGTCAAAGGTTAATGATGAGTTATTGTCAATTTTATGTGCAACTCCGCTTAAGTTGAACTGAATTCAAGTGTGTTCACTTTTCTGTCGCATGCCGTTAAAACGAGGGCAAGACGCCACTCGGGCAAACGATGCCAAAATATGGCTTACACAGGGGCGGAGCTTGAGAGGAGATCCACAGGAACATGCCCAATCACAGATGCCATTATTAAAGGAAAGCTTGCTATAAAATGGCATGTTCTCGAAGTCTATGAATATTTTACGATATAAATATTGTCTCAAACCGATCCAATGACCGTTCATACAGAACGCTGTTCCAATCTGATTAATTATTCGAAATCGAATCCAATTGGTATTGCCCTTTCCAACCAGGCTTCTGGATCCGCCTGTGGGTTTACTTGCCGGTACAAGCACGTGGCACGGGCAGTATATCCGCTGGTGCTGGAGCGTCATCGTGAGGCACTGACCACTCACGGTGACGGATGGCACGGCAGCACTGCACCACTTAGCTCGCACATCGTCACTGGTGGATCCAGACACTCGCTTCCAACCGGCTTCAGGGAATTCAAGTCATAAAGTCATAAAGTATTAAGGCTTAATAAGAGCCACAGGAGCCCATCTGGGTTAAGCCTATCTAGAAAAGGTACTAGAAATGTACATACTCTGACCCCAATCAATCCCTTATCCCAAGTTCCTAGGAAGCTACATACCCAGCCTATCTAGCACCACTCACTTGCTACCGCATAACACCCTCAACAATCACAAGCTCCTCCCATCATACCCATCGTGCCACCATAGACAATCTCATCAGCATCACATCCCGAAGGAAGGTGCCGAATCCACTGCTAGGCACACCCCACACAAATTCATAAAGCGTTCAGACATAATAAGAGAATCACTTGCTATTGCATAATACACTCAACAATTACAAACTCCTCCCATCATACCCATTGTGCTACCATAGACAATCTCATCAGTATCACATCCCGAAGGAAGGTGCTGAATCCACTGCTAGGTACACCCTATATAAAGTTATAAAGCGTTTAGACTTAATAAGAGACTCACTTGCTATTGCATAACACACTCAACAATTACAAACTTCTCCCAACTCCCATCTCCTCCCTGTCGATCAACCCTCCCTGGAATACAGAAAAACAAGCCCCCTATTCTTATAATGATTGTCTATGCCGTTTTTAAAGATGTTCAGTGTGTTGCTACTGACAATGGTTCCTGGCAACTGGTTCCAGTGTTCTACTACCCTGTTGGTGAAGAAAGACTGTCTTAACCATGTCCTGCTGTGATGAACTTTAATTTTGAATTGATGACCTCTAATTGCATCATTTCTGTTAAATTCAAACATTTCCCTGAGATATCCCTGTTCCTGACCATGAACAAATTTAAAAACCTCGATGAGATCTCCTCTCAGCCTTCTATATCTAAGTGAAAACATATTCAATTTCTTCAATCTTTCCTCATATGCCAGGTTGCCTATACCATTAACCATTTGTGTTGCCCTCTTTTGTACTCTCTCTAAAAGCCAACAATCTTTCTCATAACTAGGGGATCAAGCTTGGACACAGTATTCCAAATGTGTCCTGACATATGCACAGTAAAGCTTCCTGATGACCTCCTCACTTTTGTATGACACATTACTCTGTATTGTCCTAAGCATTCTTAGTGCCTTCTTCCTGGCTTCTTTGGTCTGTTCTGATGCCCCCAATTTTGTGTTCAAAATAACACCTAAGTCCTTCTCCTGCTGAGTCACAGATAGTACTTGGCCACCCAACAAGTATGGAGCCTTCATATGCTACCTACCTACATGCATGACTTTGCACTTATCAAAATTAAACTTTATTTGCCATTTTTCGGACCACTTCACTAGCTCGTCTAAGTCTTTCTGCAGCAAAACCTGCTCATTGTGCCCTGTTATTGCCCTAAAGATCTTCAAATCATCAAGTGTAAATACATTGATCTTTTAGCTCTCATATTTGAATTGCTACTAATATGATGGTCGTTTTAAAACACTTCATTAAATAAGTCTACCTTGCCATGGATATGCTGACTGATGCAAGTTGTCCTTCCCTATGCGCATTATGTCTTCATGCAACGCGACTTGCGAGCCTCGAGGCAGGGCGACTGTGGGCCCGGTGTCAGTCCGATGAAGGGTGCCGCCCTGAGCAGCTGTATGCGACACAGACCGAGCGGAAAGGCGGACCAGAAGGACCGTGACACAGTGTGCTATTAACAATGCTACTGCAACAATTTGGCATGGTGCACTTAAGCTTGAGCTAGGAGAACCATATTTGGCATCGATGTCGGCTGAGCCCACGGCCGATGCTGGCTGAGCCTACAGCCGATGCCGTCTGAGCCTACAGCCGATGTCGGCTGAGCCTACAGCCGATGTCGGCTGAGCCTACAGCCGATGCCGTCTGAGCCTACAGCCGATGTCGGCTGAGCCTACAGCCGATACCGGCTGAGCCTATAGCCGATGCCGGCTGAACCTATAGCAGATGCTGGCTGAGCCTATATCCGATGCCTGCTGAGCCTAAGGCCGATGCCTGCTGAATCTATGGTCGACACCGGCTGAGCCTATAGCCGATGCCGGATGAGCCTATTGCCGATGCGGGCTGAGCCTATAGCCGATGCGGGCTGAGCCTATAGCAGAAGCCGCTGAGCCTATAGCCAATGCCGGCTGAGACTATAGCCAGTGCCGGCTGGACTGTCCCTCCTATTGCCCGCACTCGTGAAGCTCTAGTTAAAATAGCCTCATGCTGGTTAATATCATTGTCATGGCAAACACCAACTAGCCATACAAGGTGCGCACCATGTACATGCCACGTATCTGCGTGTCAGTACCATGGAACTTCGAGATACGTGCAGAGATTTTGTATAACACAAACCAGTCTAGGTAACTTAGAGTAACTTAGGGTAACCACAAGTACGTTAGCTTTTGATCGTAACTGTCTGCCATTAACGATAGCAGCAACGGAAGGTCATGGGGAGCAGCAGTGATCGGGCGGTATTTAACGGTCATCGTTTTTCGACCAATCCAGTGACTCGGAAGCTGGACATCCGACAAAACTGGCACCACAGCAGTCAAGGTAGGCGTTTCAATCCCGAACAGAACGACTGGGCGGGTGGTTTGTCGATTATTGCCCTGAAGAAGAACTGGCATCATAATGGCTTCTACGTCAGTTAACGAACCCATGCTGTTTTTAAATTGCATGATACACAGACCACCCAATCTAGATACGTAAGAGCCGTCCCAGTAGCCCTACTGATTGCTTGTGCTGGGAGTTGAGCCTAAAGATGCTTTAATCGCATGGCCTGGTTTCATGTTGTCTGCTCTATTGCACCCTAGTTGTTTAGTCAACCCAAACCAAAAAATATTTGAACCAGAGAAGTGAGCGTGGTGTCATTATTTTTAGCAACCATCGATATTTTTTTTTTGCATTCACCAATAAGTCATTATGAATCGTAAACAATTTGGTTACATGCATTGAGTGGCCGTAAAGGCAGGAAGGAATTGTCCACTCATATTTTTAGCAATATATTTTCATTCTATCAAGTTCGATATGGCGGAGATATATATATATATATATATATATATATATATATATATATATATATATATATATATATATATATATATATATACATATAAATAATCTTTTAAAGAGTTGTTGTAACTGACTTGCATTTTGTCGGACCGAGTTGAAGCTTCCACCCTACTGACTATTGGCAAATCTCTCTCTCTCTCTCTCTCTCTCTCTCTCTCTCTCTCTCTTCTCTCTCTCTCTCTTCTCTCTTCTCTCTCTCTTTTTTTTTTTTTTCTTTTCTTCTCTTATTTTATATATATATATATATATATATATATATATATATATATATATATATATATATATATATATATATATATATATATATATATATATATATATATATATATATATATATATATATATATATATATATATATATATATATATATATATATATATATATATATATATATATATATATATATATATATATATATATATATATATATATATATATATATATATATATATATATATATATATATATATATATATATATATATATATATATATATATATATATATATATATATATATATATATATATATATATATATATATATATATATATATATATATATATATATATATATATATATATATATATATATATATATATATATATATATATATATATATATATATATATATATATATATATATATATATATATATATATATATATATATATATATATATATATATATATATATATATATATATATATATATATATATATATATATATATATATATATATATATATATATATATATATATATATATATATATATATATATATATATATATATATATATATATATATATATATATATATATATATATATATATATATATATATATATATATATATATATATATATATATATATATATATATATATATATATATATATATATATATATATATATATATATATATATATATATATATATATATATATATATATATATATATATATATATATATATATATATATATATATATATATATATATATATATATATATATATATATATATATATATATATATATATATATATATATATATATATATATATATATATATATATATATATATATATATATATATATATATATATATATATATATATATATATATATATATATATATATATATATATATATATATATATATATATTTTTTTTTTTTTTATATATTTTTTTTTTCTCTCTCTTCTCTCTATATATATATATATATATATATATATATATATATATATATATATATATATTTATGCATATATATACATACATATACATATAGAGAGAGAGAGAGAGAGAGAGAGATTTGCCAATAGTCAGTAGGGTGGCAGCTTCAACTCGGTCCGACAAAATGCAAGTCAGTTACAATAACTCTTTAAAAGTTATTGTTCACTACTTTCAAAACCTAAACCACAACACTTAAAAATGTCACTTTCATTGGCGACCCTAGTACTTGGCTGGAGAGCAAGCTCTCTTTGGGCGAACATGTTAATTTCATTGTCAGCAAAGCGAACAGGGCAACAGGTGTCATGACCTTTTCAGCAGGCCAAGTGGCGGCACGATTGAAATCGGAGCCTATTTTGTATGCATATTTCGAAAACATGCGATTCATTCTGGAGAATGGTGGAATGAGTTGGGATGGGGCAGCGAAATCTTAACTTAAAGAGCTTGCTAGGAATAATGTAAATTTATGATATGGCTAGCCTCCCACTCGACCACACTTCGGCAATCTCAACCCTTGGGCTATCATGATCTTTTAAGTTCATTCAAAGATACCAATCTTCTAACAGGAGATGTCGTAGTTCATAGGTATCTGCTCGCCATAATCAACGACCCACTCTTTGTAGCCCCAGAGCTGTACGTCCAACTCATCGCACTTGTTCGTCTAGCACCCGTGGCGACGCTTGATGATGGTTTAATCTGCATCGGTGCATGCAACATGCATCATTCCAAATGGGATTCCACTACAGTACTGCATCTCACTGTCCGTGGGAGGCGTGGACCGGACATGGGCTTGCCATTCCAGTAGCCTTTGCTCTCGGAAGTGTTCGCAGGCTGTCAATATGCTCACTGGACAAATCGAAATATAATGTCTGCAGCGCCAGCACATGTTCCACAATGGCTAACTACTATGTCTCATTTCAATACCGCATCGAAAATAATTATTCTGCGACTTCAGAAATGCACTCCAAGAGTACCCGTGGCAATAGTGATGGCCCAGATAGTGATAGCGATATTCGCACACTTCATCACCTTCCTCAACCCACCTTCATCTTTTAGACAGTCAGGTAAGGCTTTCGAAACATCACCTAAATCCTAGCGTTTTGAGCTCCAACTTCGTGATCACACGAATCATGATGCGAAAGTCCAAGTCGGTTCCGTCAGCCTGCCTCTCCTTAATAGGACGCAACTCGATTCGGATGAATCTGAGCACAAAAAAAAACATGAAAAAGTCAGAACGTCGGGAGTGATCGAGGACACACAGTTGTCATTGAGACCAGCGCGGCCGAGTTCACGCCCACCGGGCACAGACGCTTGCATGAGCTTGTTCACATACCTCATCACACTCCCATGCGCACGAATAGGCAAGCGGTCGCATATGCAGGAAGTCGTGTAGTTCATCTTTTCATCACAGAGAGTTTTGAGCGGCTACACGAAGCCACCGGTCCACCACATGGGCCTGATACGAGTCGAAAAAGCGTAAATGTTCGCGAAGATCGTGGTGGCAGCTGTCAGGTGAGAAAACCCGACTGTCGGCAATGAAATGTCTGAAATATCCAACGACATTAGCTGCTGTCGGACTATTAGCGGCTTGAGATTCGCACTTCTAGGATCTGAGATTTCAGATTTTCGTTTGTGTTGGGAAATTTGCCTGCCTAATCCTATTAATAATGCATTGATCAAACAAGAATGACTCAAATTATCCAATGCTAACCCCGTTGTCACTGAAAGGCGGCTCCTGCCTTTCCTGTTGTTTTGTTGATGGCCGGCTTCAACATCCTATCACCGGATTGATCTGATCCAGCACATAATGGACTACAGCCCGTCCAAGGGTGATGCTGATGGCCCGCGGCCCGGGGTCGTTAGCATCGGGGGGGGGCGAACTCTGCCCGGTCGAGCACGTGCTATCGGACGTGGAAAGGACGGCACCAGTAGAACGGCCACGCTATCTGCCCAAGTATCTAGCTGAGCGTCGGCTACCCAACTCGTGGTGACCTGATCCAAAATCACTTTAGCTATCTCATCGTACGCGTCACATCACAAACATCGGCCACGACTGGTTCGCTGTTGATACTTCGTCAGGCTCCGGACCACCAAGTACAACTTCGTTTGTAGTCGGATACCAAAACGAAAAGCTTGACCTCATGGCAGGTATCTCGAGAAGCTACCAATTGGTGTTGAAGTCGTGTGCGTATATAGGTATATATATATATATATATATATATATAACTTCTCTGATCAGATTAAACCAAGTAACTTTCGTGTATTTGACCTGTGGGAACTGCATTACATAAAAGGTGTGTTCTAAAATGCTTCTTGTTTTCGATAACACCTCAAATGTTTTGTTCAACTTGTTTGGTCTATCGAGCATGGCGGAAGTGACCTCGCCCGGGGTCCGTTGTTCTGGCTTCTCAGCATCACCCGATACCACATAGCCCGAATACGCCATGTCTCTGGCAACATAATGGTCGTTCCGGTGCATAGCGGAGTACTCCGTGCCGCCCTCTTGTAAAAGAAAAACCAAACAACCCGGTGAGTGCACAGCGCTGCTAGTTAGCGCTCCTAAAGTCTGAATGGACAAGCTCCAACACGGACGACGCTTCGCCATCCGCCATGGCTGAGCGAGGCGCTCGCGTGCGTATGGATCTAAAGCTGGCGGTCCCGACCAGCTGGTTACCGGCAGGAGAGGTGGTGACGCCGTCGGCCGGTATCCTGACACTGGCCCCGGCCGGGACGCATCGGCGGCGGCGCAGCTGGCGCGCCGGCCGCTCGACTGCCACGCATCTGGCAGCATCTGGCAGCATCTGGCACAAGCCAACCGGAACGTGGCGCGCCGCGGCCGTCGGTCACTGACCTGACCGCTGACGTGACCGTTTGTCACCGGCCTGGCCCGAGACCTGGCCATCTGTCACTGACCTGGTCGGCGATCCGGCCGTCTGTTACTGACCTGACCTGTCATGGGTCTGACAGGTGGCCTGGCCATGCATCAATGAGCAGACCAACCCGTCGTGTGTCGCTCACTGATCCGATTCCCACGGCTGTCTCTGGGTGGACTAATGTGGCTGTAAGTATGATTCGAGTCCCACGGCTGCCTATGAGTGGACTACTGTCTCTCTAAGTCTGATCCGAGTCCCACGGCTGTCTCTGGGTGGACTAATGTGGCTGTAAGTATGATTCGAGTCCCACGGCTGCCTATGAGTGGACTACTGTGTCTCCAAGTCTGATCCGAGTCCCACGGCTATCTCTGGGTGGACTAATGAGGCTGTAAGTCTACCAGCTCTGCTGTCGGTCGCTCAGTTCTCTGAACTGAGGCGTGTTAGAGACCTGACGAAGAAGCCATCTACCAATGAACCGCCGTGATGGTCGATCAGCCACCTCCCCAGTCAAAAATACGATCTGCAAGTGGTCTAATTTATTATCTGCCCTTGCAGAAGTGCTCTCAGCAAGAAATTTGCAGATATCGAAAGGTACTGACATAAAATGACAAGGTACGTGGCAAGTTGGGGTGCTATCAATGGATTTGAAAAAAGGGGAACGAGTTAGGTGCCGGCCGCAGATATTGGACGCCAGCGCACCTAGTGGCAGTTTTTCGAACTACACTATTCTTGCATGGTACATACAAACAGATTTTATTGGGCATAGGATTGCAGACAGGGCTGGAGATCGCTCACGAAGTCAGGGGATCAAAGCCCTTTTTTACAAGGCACATTTTCAGATGGAATATGGAAAATGATGCATTCACACTAGCAGGGTACCCAACAAGGGGACCCAGACCCCCAGACCCACCCGGGGTCTCCACGATAGGCAACTAATGCGGACATCGATGGCAACGCCTCTGGCGGCTGTTATTGGTACTATTAACGCATGCTCAAATGTTATGCATTTTGTTGTTTATTTGTGCCATAATTTCAATGCTCAACGAATGGATAAATTGCCTTAGATCCGTTATCGTCCATTACAATCCACTGCGAACTTAATATTGATACATTAGACACTTTAAGCAGCATATATACGGGCCTGTGCAGTTCGCACAATTGGAACTACCGGTCTGTTTGCGAACCTACGTTAAAACCACGCCGTGACTCATGAAATGTCCACTTCGGATCGTGTTGCCGAGACCCCACAGAGTAAGCAACAGAAATAAAAAAACGTTTTTAAAAAATTTGACTCGGGTTTTGAGGTTGTAATATTTTTGACATACTGTCAAAATAAGTGAAATTTACAAAGCTACATTGTTTGTGAAAAATTGGTAGATGGTTCGAAATTTGTCCACCCCATATAAAAATCTGCATTTCATTGGGAACATATCGGAACAATTTTTTGTTAGCTTCGGAAATAATTAGGCTCGGGTTTTTTTGGTTTAATATCCACCGATTCCCAATATTATGCACTGCCATCGGCGTTTCTGGCACTGTCCTTCGAATGGACTGAGATAAAAGTTCGAAGCATTTAGGTTCTACCAATGAATCGTCATTAGTTTATTACGTACATAATTCAGCCTTGAGGTCACCTCAGGCAATGTCTCAACCCTCCCCGTCTTTCCGGTCTTATCCTCCCACCCCGTCTCGAGGGGGGTCGATAGGGACCCCCTTGTCTAATCTCCAAACTAAGCATCGCACGAAAACGAAAGAGGTGTCATCGGAAAGCGCTCGACGAGTAGGGCCAGACACCACCCACCCCCCAAAAAAATCCACCAAAAGTGACGTCACTAGGGGGCCTAGGCTTTCACGACTCACATCATGTTTTTGGCCCTGGAGAGTTCATTTTTGAGGAGATTTGGAGATTAAAAAAAAATTGGGAATCGGAAAAAGGAAAGCGAAATCGATGAGGGCCATACAATTTTTGGCTACCCAAAATTTAAAAAAAAATGTTTTGGAAATTTCACAATTTTGAGTTTTCAAGTGTTCTTTAATTTTTCTTTTCTAATGAGTAGAGCGGACCGAAAAACATTGGTCGAAGTCAACTTGCTCCAATAAAAATGCTTACTTTAGCCAGAATCGTCGATTTTAACTCGAATGGGCAACTAATCCAAAACTAATAAGTAATCAAGAACGGAAAAAATCCTCTAGTGCGTTTTGTTGCGTCCCTAAATATAAGCAAATGTTGAAAGTTTTATTAAAATATCTTTATCCGTTAAAGCGTAATGACTGGTTTAACTTTTTGGAGGTGACTTCTCTTGACTTTAGACGACCTGACTTCAACATTTTGGCACAACATTCCAAATTGATGTGGGAAAAGGTATACCAAAATTCGGCGCGCTGCCGCGCGCAGTTCTTTCACTATCCGCGTAAAACCTTAGGGGGTCGGTAACGACCCCTCCCCACCCCGAGACGGCGCAGGTTAACACACCCACGGTGGGGAGGGCAACCGTCACCCCGGCCGGTCTTTCAGGAATAGCTAATGAACCGAACAACGCAACGAGTTTAAACTTGGTGTAAGATATTCTTCAGTGATTTGAGATGGTGTGTAAGACTTGTTGATTATTTGGGTTTAAGGGCGCGCCGACCACAGGGTCATTTGGCGCCCAGGTGTGTAAAGCTTACGAGCATAGGTCATGTCAGGTCACTTGTTCGGGGTAGGCCAGAGGTCATCACTCGAAGTTAATTAACGATTCCTATCTTTTTAAAGATAAAATTGACCGCCTTGAAACCTGCTGGATTTAGTGTCAGCACGCTGCAGGTTCAATAATTTGCACGTAAATAACTGACATGACTTGATACGGGGGCAATATAATTTGTGTTGCCCTATTTACGATGTCATTACTTATCACGCAGATTTTTGGGCCGACTTCAATTTGTTTACGGTATGGTCAATTATCTTTCGAACATGAGTAACATGACCTGTACAAAGGACTGGTGACTGTCAGATCATGTCAAATATACACTCGATGCACCATTTCTTCAACGATTTGACACATGAAGTGTAATGATCTTGGGGGATGCATGATCGCTATTCTAGGGCGGCATGCATCATTTTGGACGAATAAAAACAACTTACGCCGTACATTTCGGTATGTATTGATGTAGCGTCATGCACATATGATTATACATGACACCATAAATGCGACACGATGGAATTTGAAACGCACAACGTGGAAGAAACAAACAAATGCGTCAATAGCGTCACATCAGCTTCGCTGTGATCACCACTGTGATGAGCCCTGTTCCCTGGTCGTGGACAGTCACTCCACAACGACCTACGATCCACCAACGATCCACTCCACAAGACACTAGGCTTTGCTGGGTGTTCAGCGGCAGGTCTTACTGCGGGGCCGACGGCGAGTCTTGCTGCGGGACCGGCGGCGAATCTTCCTGCGGGGCCGACGGCGAGTCTTGCTGCGGGGCTGGCGGCGAATCTTGCTGCGGGGCCGGCGGCAACAGTCCTTGCTGCAGGGCAGGCGGCAGCAGGCAGTGCTGTGGGTGCTGCCGGGCTGGCGACAGATCTTGCTGCCGAGCCAGTGGCTGTAGACATTCTTGCGGGGCCGGCGGCAGGTGCTGCTGAGAGATCGGTGGCAGGTGCTGCTGCGGAGTCAACAGCAGGTTTAGGTGCGAGTGCTGCGAGACCCGCGGCAGTGGTCCTTGCTGTAAGGCCGGTGGTAGATTCTGCTGCGGGGCCAGCGGTAGGCCTTCCTGATGGGCCGGCTGCAGGTCTTGCTGTAGGGCCGTCTGCAGGTCTTGTTGCAGGTCTTGCTGCGGGGCCGGCGGCAGCAGTCTGCTGCGGGGCAGGCCTTGCCGTGAGGCCGGCTGCAGGTCGTGCTGCGGGGCCAGCAGCAGCAGTCCTTGCTGCGGGGCAGACGGCAGCAGGCCGTGCTGTGGGTGCTAATGAACCGGTGACAGATCTTGCTGCGGAGCCAGTGGCTGTAATGCGGGACAGGGCGGCAGGTGCTGATGAAAGGTCTGTGGCAGGTGCTGTCTCGGGGCCAGCAGCAAGTCTAGCTGCGGGTGCTGGGAGACCTACAGTAGGAGTCCTTGCTGCAAGGCCGTTGGCAGATCTTGCAGCGGGGCAGGCGGCAGCGGTCCTTGCTGCGGGGCCGATGGCAGGTCCTGCCACGAGGCCGACGGCGTGTCTTGCTGCGGGGCCAGCGACAGTAGCTGCGGGGCCGGCGGCAGGTCTTGCTGCGGGGCCGGCAGCAAGCCATGTCGCGGGGCAGGCGGCAGCAGTCCTTGTTGCTGGGTCAGCGGCAGGTTCTGCTGCTGGGGCGGCGACACTCCCGGCAGCTCTCGATAAGGTAAGGCTGCCATCACTGTCTGGGTGAATGCCGCCTTTCTTTTACAGTTATGTGAGCTTTGGAATTGCTAACTCTAGACAAAAGTTTCACAAAAGTCAGCTTCACTCGCAACGCCTCCAATTGGTTATCATTGAAGGTCAGCTGTCCGTGACATCTGAGGTTCACAAGGCTTGCAGCAACCTTTAGAGCATCAAAGCCAAGCAGAGCAGCAACATTGAATAAAAATGTCTTACTCAAAATAAATCACCACGATAAAAACACTTTATACATACACACGTTCATGACTGCGCGGCTCGCAGCTGCAGTTCCTGTTACTGCGGCCCGCCAACAGCTTTTGCTCTGGCGCCAGCGTCAGCTCTTGCTGCGAGGCCGGCTGCAATGTTTCTGCGAGGTATGAAGCAACTGTTACTATCAGGCGGGCAACAGCAATCAAACTACCGCTTGCTGATGGCTTCAGTAGCAGTCCATCTCCCGAAACGCTTCGCCGACACGCATCCCAAACGCAATCTTCACAACCAGCTCAATCCCATGGTGCCGCTGAACCTGGACATATGGTCCCTCAGACTCCTTCCTAAAATGGGTATCGGTACAACACTTCCTCACATGCAGTGAGCTGTC
This sequence comes from Ashinkailepas kermadecensis, assembly GCA_034440615.1. Classification (NCBI taxonomy): domain Eukaryota; kingdom Metazoa; phylum Arthropoda; class Thecostraca; family Neolepadidae; genus Ashinkailepas; species Ashinkailepas kermadecensis. Next base: position 37,199 of record JAOTOM010004242.1, read on the forward strand.
CTCTACCACATTCCTATCTCCAGTGGCACTCACACACCTCTCCTTCAACTTGGGATAATACAGTGTACTGTATTTCAAGAGGTTCTCAATAGTCTGCCCCTCACACAGCATCGGGTCTATGTTCGGAATCTCAATGCGTAAATGCGTGTGCGTTTCTCTAAAACGGAAACGAAGGGCATTGAAGATCAAAACCTGAAGAGTGAGACCTTCCATGAAACCGAAGTGCGGTTATGGTACTCATCTGAAAAAGTAAAATGTATGAATTAATTAGGATGTCATCAGATAGTTCAGTGCATGTACTAATCAGGTCACATATAAAGTCAGATAGCCAGTTTATCACAAACAAAATTGTGATAAAAACAGAGTTAGAAAGTACACATGATATTAAGTTAAGTTATAACTAATAAAGTGTCTTATTGAGCAACTTTACCAATGCCCCCCCAAAAAAAAGTGATTGCAAAATAAAACATCCACATTGGTTTGGAGGTGTTCTTTGGCAGCAAGATGTGCACATTAATGTTATCATGTTAAGCATTCGCCAATTTAGATTTCGCTATGACGGGCTGGCACGGCATTACTGTATCCTGTTACATGTGATGGAAGTTAGAGGATGATCTGGCATGTTATAATCTAGGAGCTGGATTTCAGCTGCAATTCCAGTTTCTTATTGCATTGCTTAAGCAATAGTGATACATGTTGTGATACATGATATACATGATACACACTTGCTCCCCAGTCTGTAAACTATGCTGCAGAACTATACATGCTGTAGTTGGCCACTGTATAATAATCATCACACCCAACATAATTGTGCCACCAAAACGTACAAGCCAAGATGTCTACTGGAGCACACAGAAATTGCCTGCTTCCTAAAAGCACCAGTTTTCCCCATAAATGCACTGACTGACATTCACGATCTACAGACAGCATCACAAGGGCAACAACAAGACTCCACAAGGCAACAGTTACCAACCATTTATACACTGACAGGACTTTGCTAAAATTGCCACACCTTGTGGACTTGCTTGCTCCCAGGTAGACACACCAGCGCATAAATTATTTTGGTCAATACCATGCACACAGCAAGTGGAATGAGAGCCCGGGCCACCTGTAGGGACTAGGTTTTTACATCTTAGTGTGACATTTTTAAAATCACCAAAATGTGACAATCCATCCTCAAACCAGAGACAAGATGAGCGGAATAGCCTGAGTCACCTATTAGTGTTGGACATTTTGGTACTGGTTGGGCTATCATTGATAAACTATCTTGGCTGTTGACTGATTCCAGGTAGATTGTAAACAGCATGGCATGACCATGAATGAATGGCATCATTGGTTTCGAAGCACCACATGGCTGATAGTGCAGCATGTCTTTTAAATACACAATTTACATAGCATGTACAATTTCTGAGAAACAAGCATGCATATACCAATGTTATTCATGACCTTGACAAACTATTTGTTGGCTACTATTGCCTGCTCCAAGGAACACCTAGTAGTGAACAGCACAGATGACCACATAACACCAGCCCTAAAGAAGCTGATTTATACATTTTATAAGTGATATTTAGAATCTGAAAATAAGGAGATTTGAATTTCAATTCCAAGGTTTGCAACTCATCAGGGTTTTCAGAAGATTGACCTTTTCAAAAACAAATTATTGCATCGATTAAATCTTCCAACAACTATTTGTGGATACAGATTGTATGATTTTCTTTCTTCAGTAAAGTTCCATTACATGAACCATATTATTTTTAGCACCTTCATATTTCCCACTCTATGTTGGTATTTTCAGAGAAGCATCCAACATTTTGGGTAAGCTTTTTGACAAGATGAAAATTTAACCACAATCATATTCACATCACATGTGCACATCACATCACATTCACATCACATATGCACAACCAACATTTTGCAGTACTATTGCAACTTAAATCATTCACAAAATAAGTTAATGGCATGCTTTGTTTCTGTAGAGCAGTCTAGATTACACTAGGTTAATTTTCATGCTGAAATTTGAGAATTTGCTCATTAAACATTTAATTTTTGTTTAAAGAGGAGGTTAGGCTAGAATGTTAGATTTCTTTGGAAAATATTCCATTAACATCACTATATATCACTCATCAAAGCCCTTTTTGGTTATATTTAGTTCACAGAGTGAAAAGCAAGCATTTGCAATACAAACAAGCAGTCACTTCATCTTAATCACATCAATAAACTTGGTATTCATGCATTCTTATATAAATCTGGTTAATAATCTAAAATCCAAATCTACAGTACAGAAACTATATGACCTTGGCCATTTTAGCCATTAAGAGTGCTCTATTCATGTGTCCCAAATAAGATTGTTACAAAAACAAAATTGGAAATAACTAAATATTTAAATTGTTACATGTACACAGCAGATGTCGGTGCATGTGCATCAACAAGATAATAGTTACACCACTGATGCCTGACCATGAAAGACATCGATGGTGTGTGAGCAACTAGTGCTGGCAGACAACAGCATATTTTTGTTTAATTAAATTAAACATTTCCAGAACATGGACAGAACTTCAGATGTGGCACACAAACTAGGAAATGATCTGATCTAGCATATTCCACTTTAAAATTGGGCTGTCTCCATCAATATTTTGAACTGGCTCTAATGGTTAATGTTTGCTTAATTGTAATTTTTTATCAATATAAGGTGGGAAATGACCAATTTTGTGGTTTACACAGCCCCCATGGATGCTGCATTATGTCACACCTCAGCTATGGATATTGGCTTGCTTTGCCATACACCTAACATCATATTAATCATATAATCACATCATATTCACCCATGGATTATTGATCCTGTCAATCTACATCTATGGATAATTGATTGTTGATAGCTGCACCTACCCATTTTAGATCCTAAAAGGTCTTGAGGAATTCCACAATATGCCAGTGAGGTCAAAAACATCAGAAACAACTTTGTCCTGACCCAAAGTGCATGGTTGTCATATCAATATCTCACACACCACTTTAATTTTCCGTTCACCAGCTTTCCCATTCCAAGGTACACCCACTGACCTTGTCATAAGTATAGTGCTTTTGGAAAAAGGGCTGCATTCAGGTTTATTAAAAGGGCTGCATTTAGACATTTATTCAGCAATATAATCAACAATATACAACCAGATATAACGGTATATAACAATTTCCAATGTTCATGTCAATCAACTTGTAATGAACGATATTCACTTTGCATTAAACTCAGGAACCACTAAAGGAACCATTAAAACAGGTCTTGGCATGGTGTTTTCTTTTATCTGGCCCGGCGTCCCAATGTCCGCTCCAACGTGAGGATGGGCTCCTATCGAGCCATGCTTGTAGACATTTTGTCTGTGAAGCAAGGCCGGAGATCTCCCACGAAGTCAGGGGTCCAAGCCCTCATTTTCATGACATATTTCAGATTAAATAGAGGAAGTGATAAATTAGCATTAGCAGGGTACCAAACCAGGGGGTCCCGACCCCGACCCCGACGCACTCGGGATTTCAAGCTGTGCTGTGCAGTGTGAACACTTCAATTTGTTCTTCTAAGCTTCATCTATCGTGCTCCAACAATATCACCTCAATGCGGTTGTATCACGCCTGCATTGCTGTCCGTAAAAAGTTGTGGCTTTATCGTGGGAGACAGTTCCCAGTTACGAAATCATCGAACATGTTGAATATGCAGGACGATTCTGGCAAGTGTGTAAAGTTAGTGTGAAAGAACATTATCCAGTCATTCAAAATACCATACATTTGCCCTATGTCAGTGAAGACCATTTTTGTTGCATCATCAGTGTCGTTTGTTTTTACTATTGCGGGCAAGGGATATTTCGCACCAGGCACCCGTAAGACGTGCTTGTGTTGTGTCCGCGGCCTGCTCATCATTCTACTAGACTTGATCTATTATACGAACTGAGCTTCATTTCAATATGAATTGATGCAGCTTGCTACAGAATGGACTAGGAATCAAGCTTGCTGGTGTGGTGTATATAAACAATAGATATACAGATACTGAACGGAACATATTCTTCGCAAATACAACTTATTGCAGAATTTGAACACCACACATTAAGCTAAAACCTGGAAATAAGTATGTCGATTGTCTCATTCGAAAACGTAAAATTTGCAAAACTTATCTAGCTAATGAAACAATACAAAATATCTTGCGTTTCTTCTTTTCACATGGAATGTCTCTAGTTAAATAAGAAGCTAGAGAGAGAAAGAGAGAGAGAGAGAGAGAGAGAGAGAGAGAGAGAGAGAGAGAGAGAGAGAGAGAGAGAGAGAGAGAGAGAGAGAGAGAGAGAGAGAGAGAGAGAGAGAGAGATAGAAAGAGAGAGAGAGAAAGAGTGGTAGAGAGAGAGGGAGAGATATATATAAAAAAAGAGAGGGAGAGGGAGAGAGAGAGAGAGGGAGAAAGAAGGAGATAGAGGGAGATAGAGGGAGATACAAAAAAGAGAGAGAAAGTGAGAGACAGAGAGTAAGGGGGAGAAGCGGAGAAAGAGAAGAGAAAGAAAAATGTGCCGGAGCCGGTAGTTGTCCGGAAGGTGAGGTTGAGGAGAGGAAGTTGAGAGGAAGCACTATATTGAAATAAGTCAATGCAGTACTTCTTTGTCTTCCTCCTGAAATTGACCGGAAGCTGAACTTACCACAACGAGTTTGAGTGTAATCTCTGCACGTCGGCAGGCCGAGATTGATGAGATAATACTTTACGACGATGACGCGGCCGTCCAGTCGAGTTGGTCTCCCAGTGACGCCATCGTCCTGCCATCGTTACCCTAAACTGGGTCGCAGCCGCACCGCAGGGAGTCAACGTCCTTGCCTGACCGATGGCCAGTCGCACAGGCGATGCTCTGATGAGATTCGACTGCCTGCATTTCCGGCCCTGTCGTCACCGTCTGATGCAACGGACCGGTGAATAAACGAACACTCTACCGAGTCCGAGCCGGACTGTCACCGGCGGCTGTACTTGAACCATGGGAGAACAGTGGCGGTGCGCCTGGCAAACTGTGGAAAGGCGTGACAGCTTGCGTGTGTTGCGAGGCGTGACAGCCGGCGTGTGTTGACAGGCGTGACAGCCTGTGCGTGTTGACAGGTTGGACAGCTACGGACCGCCACAATCGCTGCAGGTTCGCGTCAGGACACCGCAGACTGGCGTCGGGACACCGCAGACTGGCGTTAGGACACCGCAAACAGACGTCAGGACACCGCAGACTGGCGTTAGGACACCGCAGACTGGCGTCAGGACACCGCAGACTGGCGTCAGGACACCGCAGACTGGCGTTAGGACACCGCAAACAGACGTCAGGACACCGCAGACTGGCGTTAGGACACCGCAAACAGACGTCAGGACACCGCAGACTGGCGTTAGGACACCGCAGACTGGCGTTAGGACACCGCAAACTGGCGTTAGGACACCGCAAACAGACGTCAGGACACCGCAGACTGGCGTTAGGACACCGCAGATTGGCGTCAGAACACCGTAGACTGGCGTTAGGACACCGTAAACAGACGTCAGGACACCGCAGACTGATGTCAGGATTATACGTGTGCTCACGTCAGGACACCACACGCTCATGTCGAGACAACGAACGTCTTGACCACACACTCGGCGTTAGGATGCGACGGGCTCTGTATCGACTGTGATGAGATACTATGGGTTTCACTCGCCTCGAACCACTAGACGGGCCAGAAGTCGGCGTATGTATCGCAGCTAAATTCTACCAAGTGGCAGGTGCTTCAGCAAACTTGGTTTCTGTTCCTTCGGCACAAGTGTCTTCTGTCACCATGAACGAAGACGATGAGGTACTGAGTCTGGATTGCTGGTCCTATAATACATCTCAGTGGAGATGATTACTTATTACTTATACTTAGAGCAGACGTGGATTGTTTGGCCGTAGTATTTACAAAATTGACCATTGGATAGGTAGCAGAGATATTCAGCAATCAACAATCACAGAGGTAAGGGTCTGACCAGCTTCTGCTTTTTTGTCGTGTTGCGGTGTGGTTCTGAAGCCCACCTACAGTTCCTGGGCTCGGGATTCAATTTGGTGGTGTTGCTCTCCAAGTTCCAATCCAGTTAACGTTGCAGTAAGGGAGGGGAAGTGATTAATATTAAGTAATTTAATTAACTAAGTACTAATTAATTAATTACTAATAGCAAGTAAAATTTAAGTAAAATCATAGCAGGCGCGAATGGAATGCAAGATGTACACTGAGATGTCCGAACTGCTATTACATGCTGAACAGAAGCATGAGGAACCAGCGCGAGGCCACATATGGTAAACATTGTTTTTTTTACAGGTACATACCTACCACAGTGCACGTGCGCCACTCAATAATTTGTGCCGACCGTGTACAGGTATTTTGTGCGCTGTGCCTGGTGCCTGGGTCCGCTAGCCGGGTGGCGGCGGTGAGCCTGTAGCATTTCTGCTACTTGTGGGGCACATGTCTGCGGCTCGGCGGCGCGTGACGTGGGTGGGAGCGGCGCCGTGCGTCACGAGCTCTGTTGTCTCTGTTGTCACTGCACTGTCATGTGTGACCCCGCCAACGGCCGTCGAAGCACGCCGAGACCCTCTACATACCTCCGACTCGCCTCACCACCGTTAGGCTCGAGAGGCGGCCCAGGTGTCTCGGCTCACCACAGTTAGAGCCGAGGACCAGCCCAGATGTCTCGGCCCACCACAGTTAGGCCGGAGAGGCAGCCCAGGTGTCTCGGCCCACCACGGTCAGGACCGAGGAGCAGCCCAGATTCATCGGCCCACCATCATTCGGTGCTGGCGAGGAGAACTATCAGCTGATGAGGGAGTAGTGGGCTGTAAGCCATTCAGACGTGAGTGCAGCGTCGATTTTGCTGCTCACTTGGTGTGTCCGCCAACGGAAGTTGTACGACCGTCATGTGGGCAGGCGGAGACGCATGTGCAGTTTGTGTGGGTAGGCAAGCATTTTTGTCCGCCGTGTGGATAGCATGAAGATCATGTGAAGACATTTGGCAGAGGGACATTAAGCACTCGGCACGATGCGTGTTAAGTGTGGCGAGAACGTGGATGATGTATTGAAAGGGGAGGGCTCTGAGGAAATTATGTCAAAGCAACTTCACGAAGCTAGTCGCTACATCTGAAGCGATTGTTGCCTGGTGGTGGAAGGGGAGTTGAGCCACGCCAGGTGGGTTGTCGGATTGTTGACTGGTGATGGAAAGGAAGTTGAGCCACACCAGGCTGGTTGGTGGATTGTTGACTGGTAATGGAAGGGGAGTTGAGCAACACCAGGCGGATTGGTAGATTATTGACTGGTGATGGAAGGGGAGTTCAGCCACGCCAGGCTGGTTGGTGGATTGTTGACTGGTGATGGAAGGGGTGTTGAGCCACACCAGGCGGATTGGTGGATTATTGACTGGTGATGGAAGGGGAGTTGAGCCACGCCAGGCGGATTGGCGGATTGTTGACTGGTGATGGAAGGAGAGTTGAGCTACACCAGGCTGGTTGGTGGATTGTTGACTGGTGATGGAAGGGGAGTTGAGCCACACCAGGCGGGTTGGCGGATTGTTGACTGGTGATGGAAGGGGAGTTGAGCCACACCAGGCGGGTTGGTGGATTGTTGACTGGTGATGGAAGGGGAGTTGAGCCACACCAGGCGGGTTGGCGGATTGTTGACTGGTGATGGAAGGGGTGTTGAGCCACACCAGGCGGATTGGTGGATTGTTGACTGGTGATGGAAGGGGAGTTGAGCTACACCAGGCTAGTTGGTGAATTGTTGACTGGTGATGGAAGGGGTGTTGAGCCACACCAGGCGGATTGGTGGATTGTTGACTGGTGATGGAAGGGGAGTTGAGCTACACCAGGCTGGTTGGTGGATTGTTGACTGGTGATGGAAGGGGAGTTGAGCCACGCCAGGCGGGTTGGCGGATTGTTGACTGGTGATGGAAGGGAAGTTGAGCCACACCAGGCTAGTTGGTGGATTATTGACTGGTAATGGAAGGGGAGTTGAGCTACACCAGGCTGGTTGGTGGATTGTTGACTGGTGATGGAAGGGGTGTTGAGCCACACCAGGCGGATTGGTGGATTATTGACTGGTGATGGAAGGGGAGTTGAGCCACACCAGGCTGGTTGGCGGATTGTTGACTGGTGATGGAAGGGGAGTTGAGCCTCGTCAGGCGGGTTGTCGAATTGTTGACTGGTGATGGAAAGGAAGTTGAGCCACACCAGGCTGGTTGGTGGATTGTTGACTGGTGATGGAAGGGAAGTTGAGCCACGCCAGGCGGGTTGGCGGATTGTTGACTGGTAATGGAATCTAGTTGAGGCACACCAGATGGGTTGGCGGATTGATTTCCGCTGCAACTCAGCCACGTTGAAATCGCTTATCGGACTACCACTGTACTCCTCCCCCCCCCTTAGGTACTTTGTCATCCGTGACTGTACCCAAACTATGTGCAGGTAAAAAAAATCAAATTTGCATGGAATCCCAAACTCTACGTCATACCCGCACACGCTTGAAAAGTTGTGTATAATATTATATTGTGACGCGAAGCAGTAGAACAAGTTTTCTATTAACTTCCGGAACAAGTAACTTTACCACCGAAAGAAGCACCTGGATGTGTTGTGCTTGGTGTCGTCAGGAATGAAGGAAGGAAGGATGGAAGGAAAAGCCTTTGTGCTTCAACTCATCCTCTGTTTGCCAAAAAAACTATAAAGGGGTGCATCGTGGTACTTCCAGCGGAAACATTGCCCGCATCTTGTGCCACGTAAGAATGATTTTCTGCAGTCACCTCAGAACTTCATTCTTACCAACTTTTTCCTTATCATTTTGAAATATTTGCTTTGTTCCGTGACGATGATGTGATGCTTTTTAAGTTTTTTTGTCTGTACATTCAATGATGAAAGACATTATTCATGGGTTTCAACTATGTTCAGCAGTGTACAATATGCGGTCGTGATCCATTGTTCGTACCCAATATCTTCCGCCATGTCTAGCTCACCTTCCTCATCTCTGAGACAGACTTATTAGAAATACATTATCTCCCTCTTCGCCGGGATAATTATTGTACTCATTCAGCATGCAGCCCTGCTGCTTCAGCTACAGACCACATGATCGATGAGATCATCCGTACTTGGCTCCGGCAGATGGAGCGCACTGAAGATTAGTTTCGGACGTTGGTGATGCGTGCATATGCACACTGAATGTGTGCTGCTACTGCCAGCGAAGACATATATGTTTGGTCTTCGTCCAGCAAATTTTGCTCAGCTAACTTCTGAGGTTTCCAGATGTTTCTTAAAGAGAGCATATGCCTCACGCAAGTTACAGAAGATAAGTCGTTTCCGTACTCGCTTCTTTTCACTATTGCTCTGCATATTGCGACACAATTGCCGCGACCATGACAGATTCTGTTCACGTTATTCGACTGTTGAAACTCGGCAACCTTTTTGATGTCTTCATTTGTCCTTTGCTAAACTGTGTCATCTCGGGTAGAATCCCATCGGAGTGTCGGAGTTCTCGGCTTAGTCGACTCGATAATGTTGGTGGTGCGCTCGATGGGAAATGGAACAAGCGTCGGAGTATAAGGCAGCAGGCTACGACAGTTGTTGGCCGGAGTAAGCAGCACTCTTCGACAGTTGTTGGTCGGAGTAGGTAGCAGTCTTGGACAGCTGTTGGTCGGAGTAGGCAGCAGTCTTCGACAGTTGTTGGTCGGATTTGGCAGCAGTCTTCGACAGTTGTTGGTCGGAGTAGGCAGCAGTCTCCGACAGTTGTTGGTCGGAGTAGGCAGCAGTCTTCAACAGTTGTTGGTCGGAGCAAGCAGCACTCTTCGACAGTTGTTGGTCGGAGTAGGTAGCAGTCTTGGACAGCTGTTGGTCGGAGTAGGCAGCAGTCTTCGAAAGTTGTTGGTCGGAGTAGGCAGCAGTCTTCAACAGTTGTTGGTCGGAGCAGGCTGCAGTCTTCAACAGTTTTTGGTCGGAGCAGGCGGCAGTCTTCGCCAGTTGTTGGTTGGAGTAGGCAGCAGTCTTCGCCAGTTGTTGGTTGGAGTAGGCAGCATTCTTCGACAGTTGGTCGTCCTATGGAACTCCTGTTTCAGTTTGTTTACAACTTCCACGTATCTGAAGGACAAAATTATAACCTGATTTTGTGTTGGAAAAGAGAGATAGCACTTGCCCTGTGTCTTGCCGGAAGCCAACATCATCTTCTGAAAGAGCGGCGCCGCTTCCGTTCGATCCGTTGGTGCTGCTGTTTGACTGACGCCGATCGCTTTCCGGCTCGATCGGCGGCAGTGTGTGCTTATTTTTATACAAGCGAATGGCATAGCTGGTACAGAAGTAATCGCCTTCCTTTTACGCAGAGGTCATCAACACTGAGCTGAGCCTGGGGTTGCCTGTTTCCCAATTCTTCCTGTCCAATTTTTTGTGCCTCCCAAAAGGGTCGGCAGGGGACCATGGTTCGCAATTTGTAAGAACGCTCGAGAAGCCTTCATCGGAATGCACGGCAAGAGGGACTGGGGTGCGTTTTCCCGTCTCACAGCAGCACTCAGGGCACGTGTCGTTGACACGTATGATCTGCGACTAAATGCTGTCACTGATGCGCGGAGTGACCGTAAGCCCCACGCCCCACAAACCACTTATCACCGTACACAACCCCTGACCAAAACATGCACCCCTCCCCTGCTGTGCTCGGCGATATCGCGTCAGGTGCCGCACCGTTATCAGTCGCCGCGTGCGACGGATGACAGAACGCAGTACGAGGTCTGTAAACACTCGCTCGGCGACGACGCTCGTTTTACTTCCTGCGATCACTTAGCCAATACACAGGGGTCTGCTTGGTATTCTGCCTTTGCTGCTATGATGTTCGGTGTCAATGGGTAAGCACCCGGTCAATGACTCCGCAATAACTCCGGTCAATGACTCCGCAATCATTGCACGAGGTGACTTTCCGCATGTGTCATAAATCGCCATCACTGTGAAGTAAACCGACGTTGAAATATCTGAAAGGTATCAACTGGAGGTCATTGTAAAACGTTGCGATGCAGAGGAACACCCTATGCCTTCCACTCTGAATATAACCTATGCTTATCTATAACACTAACGTCGGCAAATGCAAACAGAAAAAAACGATCTCTGAAAACGGCAAAAATGTTTATGCATAGAGGCAAAATAGTACGCTTTGTTATTTCCTGAGCGAAAGCATGCATGTCAGTGCATTTGTTTAGACGATAAAGTGATATTTGAGTCGGATGTGCGGTGAAACAGGCCAAGATCTTGGGTCACGGGACAAAATGTACGATTTTTGTGGAATTTACCAAACGACGTCAGATATGGATTCCACGGTTTTTATCTAGCTGCTACTTCAACGATATGTGTTTTTATATTTTCGGTGAGGAAATTCACTTGAAAATAGAGATAAATTTGTTCATCTCTGGTGACCTCTGAAAAATGTCCAAGGCCATAACTAAAAACAAAACGTTGGGATCACGGGCATAACGATTATGCAGGCGAAATTTAAGCATTCGACTACCATATGGCACAAATCTTGCGGACGAAATCCACGAAATGAGGGTGGATTTTCGCCCGTTTCTCTGGTCGATTTCCCCTGGCCAGCACCAGCTCAGATCCGCAGTGACACCCGACAGGCTGAACCACCTGGTCAGAGCCCACACAGAGCCGCCACTGGTGGAGCGCTGCCGAGGCCCAGCGAGCTGCGCCCCTAAATCACCGAGCAGTTCAGGAGCGTGTAGGATAGAAACCCTGGCCCGTGCTGCAGGTAGACCTCAGCAGTGGCTGTCAAGTGCTCGCCACCATTTCCACTTGGTCTTCCCATTGATGTATCGAGACCATGGAGTATGTTATGACTCGCTTTAGGATGCTGAGGCTGCGTCGTTGTTTCGCAAAGTAAGAGATTGAACGCGTCGAGCCGCCTTCCCAGCATTAGCATGTTTTACAGTGAAATTTAAAGTATATGTATGCTTGATCACATAAAATAGGTAGTTTTCGCCCCGACGTGCTTCAGTGGTTGGAACGAAGACCTTGCATGATGCTTGCTTACAACGACTGCCACTTTTTTGCTTGATTCAGGCCAGTTTTGTGCCTGGCCGCGTTCAGACCCTCAGAGCCACATCTGGATAGATGTCCATAGTCATACAAATATGCGTGTAATCTATGCCCGTGGATACGCACAAGAAACGCATTCAATGTAATGTTACGAATTATTTTATTTTAACGGACTTGAGACTTTCCGGGCATCCTTGAACATCGCACAACCTGCGCTTCAAGACTCCTTCATAATTGGTTATTCACAAACAGTTCTAGCTCTTCAGATCGAGCAATTCCTGCGCTAGTCGGAGGGAAGGAAGAAACGAAAAAGAATCCATTCAGGACCGAGTGAATCCAGTCATCGGTATATTATGCCCATGCTATTGTCAGGAAATTATCATGTGAAAGTCCATATTGTTCTCCACTTTTTCCACCAAGCAGTCAAAATATAATAGCACAATTTTTGACACGCCCAGTGCAAAGCCATGCTTAGCAAAAACTCTCTTCTTAACATCTTCCACAGCGGCGATTGTTTGCCTCGCCGTGCCGCAGGTCCCACGCGTAAGACAATTGCGTGACTAACTGTCGGCCCAGAACGGCTGCAAACTGCCCGGTCAGGGGTCGGGTCAGCAGCCTCATATTTCACCCCAGCTGCCAGCGCGCCATTGTCCTCAAACCGTGACTGATGCCTGAGGTCAAGGCACGGCCCGAAAACGGCGACTGATGCCAGCGGTCACGAGACGGCCAGACAACGGTGACGGATGCCAGCGGTCACGAGACGGCCAGACAACGGTGACTGATGCCAGCGGTCACGAGACGGCCAGACAACGGTGACTGATGCCGGAGGTCACGAGATATCTTGAAAACAATGGTACCTTAGAGTGCGTTTATTTTCTGCATAATTTCGTCCAACGGTAGACGCAGCAGGAGTATGTGGTCGGCGTCCACCGACACCGGAGTCGACCCCGACCCCGACTCCGTGACTGCTGTCGGGAGATACCACGGAGCCGATCTTGGCCGGAGCCGACACCGGAGCCAAGCCCGGCCCCGACTCCGTGACTGTTGTTGGGAGATGCCACGTCTAGCCGCTCAATCCTTAGTTCGGTCACGGCCCGGAACACCCAATCATCAACGGAATTGCTGAACTGCTTTCAGCCAAGCGGAACCGATGATATTGCCTTTACCCCATCAAGGTGACCGCTCATGGTTGGCTGAGTTGACTTGTCATGCCATTCAGCACGAGTTTCCACCATGGGATGGCCTGTAAGCCGCCACAAACCAGGATCACGCGATCTAATAAAACTTACCCGAAACACACACAGACATACACACACACACACACACACACACACACACACACACACACACACACACACACACATACACACACACACACACATATATATATATATATATATATATATATATATATGTATGTTAGGGTGGTCTTCAATAGTACACCTAAGCTAAAAATACAATTTTCTCAAAGTACTTCTTCATAAAATGGTTCATAATGGTCAGAAAATGATTGGTGCCAAATATGATTCCTATATCGCTTTATTTATCACTGACACATGTGAGGTGAACATTGCGGTATTTGAGTCTCCGCGCCAACGAAGAGTAATAGTGCGATGTTCGACACGGAAACGGGAAATGAAGGAAGAATCAGTCTTTTTCAGTAAAATATAAACGAAACAATAAATAAAAGATTGATTGACAATCCACAGTTTAAAAAACGCCATGATATTCATTGTTAGCCAGTACAGTGAATAATCAATTCAGGAAGGAGCCGTACAGAGTCCATATCTTCTTTGCGTCGGGGAACTGACTGCGATGCCACTCAACAAATTGCAGCAGATACTGGCGTTGCTGCTCGTCCTTCATCATGACTTGATTGTAGTCCTTGACTACAATCTGCTCCGCGCTCGGTGGAGGCTTTGACGGCTATGCAATCGCGCCCAGGACTAGCTGTGATGACTGACAGGAGGGGTCATCCTCAAACTCGGCAGGATGATTGTCTAGTAAGTCCATGTTGACGTTCAATGTCTCAAAATCTGTCTCGAGACAGATGTGACAAAATCCGCGACAGTCTAGGCGACAATGTTTTTGTTTTTTTTGCTGCGGGGTCCACCTGCGTCAATAGGTAACGATTGCTTTTGCATTCCTCCTTAAGAGCGACCGCTATCTTAGGCTTAGCATCTAGGACAACTATCCCTTCGAAAAGAGCGGGTCCGGCCAGCTCTTTACTCAGGTATCATAGGTGATCGGCACATTTTTTGCCGGTAACCTTGGCAATAGCAGAATCAGGATAGGAGAGTAGTCCTTTTAAGAATGTCAGGACTCCAACTGGAGCAGCGATGGCAGACGGAGCACCGAACCAGGCTTTGATGTACAATGTTCCAGTGAATGCTGTAAAGCGCTCCAGGCCAGTAAGTTCCGCAGCAGTCATCTGAAACTGAGCTCGGAACAAGTAGATATTGATCTCATAAATCATGCATGCCATTCACCTTGCACGTTGAAGAACACCTGGCAGGAGGAACTTGAATCCTCTTGGAGAACACTCACCAAAAATAATAATGACCAACTCAAGAAGTTCGCTGTAGTCATCGCGAGGTTGAGCAGATTCTAGCTTCCGTACACCGAATAGCACAACCTGTTCCTTACAACTGAAAAACGCATCGTCAACCACGGAATCCAGGTCATCAGGCATCCGCGGTTCAAACTTGCCTTGCTCGATAAACTTCCAACTTGACTGGAAACGTTTGAAGATGGCTATGTCAGGACCAGAAGACTGGCCAAAGCACATTGTGAATGCCGCTTCCGCTACCAGTTCCAGAATGTCATGCCGACATGCAAAGTAAAAGAGCGGGCGTCCCAGCTGTTGCTGCAGATGAGTGCATGCATGAAATGCTGATCTGGTTTTACTGAGAAAAAAAACGTATCAAAGCTCATGCCAACCACCTTGCCTGGTAACTCACACTCCTTGAGGCACTGCACAACAGCAGGAGCTGTTGCTTGTCCAATCCCCACTGGAATTTTCGGGACACCAAGAAGCTTTGCAGTTCCTCGTGTCAGTGACAATGTCAGTAACACTGTCAAATGTTTCCTTCCCATCATCTGGACGACTGGTTAATGGTCAAATCTGAGGTGTCGTGATCTAGAGCAGAGGCTGCTGCCAACAGTACATGCACTGCCATTTGGTTACTGTGTGGTACGGTCCAGTGCTGCAGTCAGGTCCAGTGTAACAATGCTCCTTGCACAACACAACCGCTTTGGAGCGAACGGAGTGGCACCGCTCTCAAGCCACCGCTGAACATTGGCTTCATTACTGCTGTCTGATGAGGACGTATATTCAACGGTCTCCTCTCGCGCTGCTTGCTCCTCTTCTGCTATCACTTTGTCAACGCCGACCATGAAGCCCCGCGTCCCCGGATGCCGCTGTGCCTGTAGGAATTCGCGGTCCTCTTGAATCTTAATCAGCTGATGTTCTCCGACATGGGCAGTGTCAAACAAGTCACTGAGGCTCGCTTGAGGCTCGCATGAGGCTCCTCTTCCTTCCTCATCCTAGGTGCAGATTATCGAGCATTCTCCTTCAGAATTAACCGGTACTGCTCGCTCTTACTTTCCAACTTCGCGATGACATTCCGCTCCTCTGTAGTTGGGATTCGTGCCTTCTCCCAGATGCCCATTCCCTCACTAACAACTTGAGTTACTGCAATCCTTACTTTCAACTTCCCATATTGGTGCAGTTTGAAGTACCACTGAAGAACCTCTGCCCAAGATGGGACCAGATTTCCACTTAGCTCACCAGATTGTAAGCCAATCAACCACACATAAGTATGTTTTTGGGATGCACATGCCATCATATTTCACAGGACACGAATGGATGATTAGTTCTCATGCAAAAAAGCACATACAATATACCTACAAATATACATAACAATAGAGATCAAACACAATGTGCAGTGCATGAGATAATGTGAGTAAAAGGAAATGTCAAATGTCTCAGTCAGCTGACACAGGGGTCATGTGACAGTGCTAAACGTTGATTAAAATGAACGAAATTTTGCACAAGTCAATATTTATGTAAGTGAAACAAAAATATTGAAAGGCACCTTAAAAATGTTCACATTTGTTTTTGAGGACTATCCTAATGCATATATATATATATATATATTCTGGCAATGCTTAATGGATACTGTACCAACCGGATATGTACCTGTCCCTGCACTGGGTCCCGCCCCAGTATTGGAGTACCTGACATCAGAGCTGCAATCCTCCTACCTCAGCGAAGAAATGCTCAGTGATATCTTACCCAGTGGTTATGCACCAGTAACTACGTCACTTTCACATTGGTGTGATGGTTGCAGTTGGTGCTTAGATGCCCTGGTGAATGGTTGTATTTGTGTGGTCCCGACATATTCATATCCGTTTTAGGTTGCTGGTTATGCTGGGAATGTACGGTGCTGTTTGCTTGCGTGCATGCATTTTATGTCCCTTGTGCTCCAATCCGGGCAATCAAGCGCCTTCTTAAACCTCCTTGAAGGCTGTTCTACGGGGCAAAGGTGCAAAGCTGGGTGGGGGTGAGAACGAAGGACAGCGCAGTCGGGACCTCGTTTCGAGAAGAGCACCAATAATCGTATCAAAGTGCACCAATAGCACCAATAATCGAAGAGCACCAATAATCGTACCCACAACATGTCTACACCAAATAGGAACTCCGGGAACTTAACCCGCAAGTCATGGAGGGGAACGTTTCCCCTTTTGTTTTTCTGCCAAAACAGCCAAACCAATTGAGACAGCAGCGAGAGACATTCAGTACCTTCAATATGGTATGCGGTGTAAATAAAATAATTAACTTCAAGGTCATCTTTGGTCATGTTCTAATTACGTCATAAATCGTTCGCAGACGTTGTCTCAAACGGTTGCTTGTTGTCATGAGATACAATCGGACTAATGTATACTGACAGATCAATACAGGTCCAACTGATGTACCAGAGGTCATTTTCTTACGGTGCAGCCTCAACTAAGTCATTCTGGGTCCTATTTCTATCGCCTTCATTTCGTTCATACATAATTATCGTTTAGGTCTTGGCAAGATATTCAAGTCGTTATAAAATCGATATATCTGTAACTAAAGACATGCTTATGCGTGAGGTCATCATAGGTCAAGCATGCATGTGTTTGTTTTCAGATACAATGCCAGGTCATAATATAATGGCATCACAAACTCGATCGCAGGCGCTGTTTTACCGCCTGAAACGGCTACATGTCATTCGATACAAGCTAACCAAATTACACTGGCAGGTCAATCCACCTGTAAATATTATAAAAAGGTCAGTGCATACCGCGTGACCTCAAGTAGGACATACTAGGAACGACAGAGCACGAGAAAGAGAGACAGGGGATAGAGAGAGAAGTAGAAAGAGAGGGAAAGAGAGAGAGAGAGAGAGGGAGAGAGAGAGAGAGAGAGAGAGAGAGAGAGAGAGAGAGAGAGAGAGAGAGAGAGAGAGAGAGAGAGAGAGAGAGAGAGAGAGAGAGAGAGAGAGAGAGAGAGAGAGAGAGAGAGAGAGAGAGAGAGAGAGAGAGAGAGAGAGAGAGAGAGAGAGAGAGAGAGAGAGAGAGAGAGAGAGAGAGAGAGAGAGAGAGAGAGAGAGAGAGAGAGAGAGAAGGAGAGAGACAGGGAGAGACAGGGAGAGACAGAGAGAGAAAGAAAGAGAAAGTGAAAGAAAGAGAGAGAGTGGAATATACGAAATTGTAGATTCGTTTTTAGAGCTCCCAGTGTAAATGTAGCCTGTACATATATATGTAGCGCGTCGCAAACTGAACCAAAACGGAAAATTAGCATCTTCTCCCCAGGTGACCTCGCTTGACCCGAAGAAAATAAGTCCAGATTGTATAATTATTGGCATCTAATGTATGCCTCGACCAACAGCTAAGTGTTATATTACTCTAATTGTTCTGGTTTACAGTAAAAAAAGGGTGCTCTATTGAAATCAGTAAAATATTTCCACTTGATTTGACTGGTGAGCTCAAAGGCGTCATGCCAGATTATACTGATATGCAAAATTTCATTGCATGTGCGAATGTTTATATCCGTTTTCAAGATCCTTGCGAAGATGTGTCCTGGAAAATGACTTGAATTGCATGCTGAATCAAAGCAGCAATTTGACCTCCTCCCGTCAACTGACCTTACCGATGACCCGAGGCCGTAAAGTGCTTACAGGGGCAATTTTACATACACACTGCATACATTCAACCACATTGTTTAATACAACGAAGAATGGCTCTTAGATGCTCCTGGGTTTTAGACATTGCGTGTAAAGAAAATATACGACCTTCAATATACCAGGAGGTGCTGAGTTGACATCAAAAGTAACGATAAAGATTATGCTTTATTACTCAACGTTTCGGCCAGGGGCCATCGTCAAGAGTGATGAAAAAGCTCAAGCTTAAAAATTGAAAAAAGCACGCGGAAAAAAAGCGTGCAAAAAGACACGTGGAATGCAGAAAAGCCTCCTCAGTGGTGCAGACACTCACAGAAACTCCAAACCAGAAACAAACTATGTGAAGAAGGAATCCTCTGTGGAAGGACATAAAATGTTCCAAGACAGCGATTACACGTTATTTTGTAAACTACGTTTTTCCGTGTGTATCTACCTTTGAGCCCGTTGATACAGGTGTGGCACGTTCTCCTACCAGCGGGGCATGGCGGCATTTCCAGTGCTGAGCGGACCAGGTAAGATTTCAGCGTAGGTCCGCTAGTCCAGGCTACCCTAACATGGTTTAGATGAGACAAACGGATGGCTGCGTTTACCTGTCGACATAGTTGGTCATCGACAAAAGGAAGTCTCATGTAAACATAGTTGGGATTGCTACCCACTCGATGCCGACGTTGCCCACCTATCCTACTCCTGTTGTGAGGGTGAACAGCACGAGCGGCGGAGTGTACCCGATGTGCTGGGTATCCGTTTTCCAGGAAAAGAGTCGTCATCTTCGCAAGGCTCCGCTCGCATGAAATAGCATATTTCATACACATATTTTTACACATATTTTGTTTAGCATACACATATTTTTAGCAATAACCTCATACGTTTCGGTAACTCCATGTACAAGCAGACAAAAGGAGTGGCTATGGGTAACCGATGTGCACCTCCTTTAGCGATTGCTTTTATGCACCGCCTTGAGTCGATCTTCTTAGCTTCATATGATTTGAAACCAGCTCTCTACATGAGGTATATAGACGATATTTTTGGTGTTTGGACACATGGCTTGGCCTCTCTGCTCGACTTCTTTGCAGAAATTAACCAACAACATTCCAGCATCAAGTTTACCTTAGAACACACTGGTCATAGCAGTTCGATTCCTTTCCTTGATACGTTGCTTATAGTTCAGGCTGATGGGAGCTACACCACCGAGCTGTACTTTAAACCAATGGCAGCCCCCATCATCTTGCACTATGATTCGGCCCACCCGATGACCACTACAAAGGCCGTTCTAATATCCCAAATGAGGAGAGCAGCACGAGTCTCCTCCGATACTATTTCATGCGAGCGGAGCCTTGCGAAGATGACGATTCTTTTCCTGGAAAACGGATACCCAGCACATCGGCTACACTCCGCCGCTCGTGCTGTTCACCCTCACAACAGGAGTAGGATAGGTGGGCAACGTCGGCATCGAGTGGGTAGCAATCCCAACTATGTTTACATGTGACTTCCTTTTGTCGGTGACCAACTATGTCGACAGGTAAACGCAGCCATCCGTTCGTCTCATCTAAACCATGTTAGGGTAGCATGGACTAGCGGACCTACGCTGAAATCTTACCTGGTCCGCTCAGCCCTGGAAATTCCGCCATGCCCCGCTGGTAGGAGAACGTGCCACACCTGTGTCAACGGGCTCAAAGGTAGATGCACACGGAAAAACGTAGTTTACAAAATAACGTGCAATCGCTGTCTTGGGACATTTTATGTCGGTGAAACCAAACGTAGTATCAGGGATAGGTACAATGAGCACTTGGGAGATGCCAGACTTCGGAGAGCATACACACCTTTAGGCGAACACATGATCGACAAACATTCTAACATGGAACACAGCGACACTAACACAAACTTAAAAGTAGAAATTCTAGCAACAGCCAGGGACAACGCTGATCTGAAGGTCCTCGAATCTCTACATATACGTAATCTACAGCCGCAACTAAACACGCAAATGACGTCTTGGTATATCACATAAGATTACATAAACAAAAATTATATATAGTATGTATTACGCGTTATATTGGATATACGTCTATATATGTGCGTGAGTGTATGCATCGATATGTATATGGACCATCGGCTCGGGCTTCCTCAGAGGATTCCTTCTTGACATAGTTTGTTTCTGGTTTGGAGTTTCTGTGAGTGTCTGCACCACTGAGGAGGCTCTTCTGCATTCCACGTGTCTTTTTGCACGCTTCTTTTGCCGCGTGCTTTTTTCAATTTTTAAGCTTGAGCTTTTTTCATCACTCCTGACGATGGCCCCTGGCCAAAACGTTGAGTAATAAAGTATAATCTTTATCGTTACTTTTGATGTCAACTCAGCACCTCCCGGTATATTGAAGGTCGTACATTTTCTTTACACGCAACATTCAACCACAGTTGAATTTTATATTACCCCAATGACGGTACGGGTTAATAATATGACCTCCCGAAAACAGTCAAATATTTTTACTTGAAATGGCCTGTGACCTCACTATTTTTGATTAATCGCGATAAACTATTTTTGTTTTCCTGGAGGTCACTAGTGAGGTCACAGGCCATTTCAAGTAAAAATATTTGACTGTTTTCGAGAGGTCATATTATTAACCCGTACCGTCATTGGGGTAATATAAAATTCAACTGTGGTTGAATGTTGCGTGTAAAGAAAATATACGACCTTCAATATACCGGGAGGTGCTGAGTTGACATCAAAAGTAACGATAAAGATTATACTTTATTACTCAACGTTTTGGCCAGGGGCCATCGTCAGGAGTGATGAAAAAAGCTCAAGCTTAAAAATTGAAAAAAGCACGCGGGAAAAGAAGCGTGCAAAAAGACACGTGGAGTGCAGAAGAGCCTCCTCAGTGGTGCAGACACTCACAGAAACTCCAAACCAGAAACAAACTATGTCAAGAAGGAATCCTCTGAGGAAGCCCGAGCCGATGGTCCATATACATATCGATGCATACACTCACGCACATATATAGACGTATATCCAATATAACGCGTAATACATACTATATATAATTTTTGTTTATGTAATCTTATGGGATATACCAAGACGTCGTTTGCGTGTTTAGTTGCGGCTGTAGATTACGTATATGTAGATATTCGAGGACCTTCAGATCAGCGTTGTCCCTGGCTGTTGCTAGAATTTTTACTTTGAAGTTTGTGTTAGTGTCGCTGTGTCCCATGTTAGAATGTTTGTCGATCATGTGTTCGCCTAAAGGTGTGTATGCTCTCCGAAGTCTGGCATCTCCCAAGTGCTCATTGTACCTATCCCTGATACTACGTTTGGTTTCACCGACATAAAATGTTCCAAGACAGCGATTGCACGTTATTTTGTAAACTACGTTTTTCCGTGTGCATCTACCTTTGAGCCCGTTGATACAGGTGTGGCACGTTCTCCTACCAGCGGGGCATGGCGGCATTTCCAGGGCTGAGCGGACCAGGTAAGATTTCAGCGTAGGTCCGCTAGTCCATGCTACCCTAACATGGTTTAGATGAGACGAACGGATGGCTGCGTTTACCTGTCGACATAGTTGGTCATCGACAAAAGGAAGTCTCATGTAAACATAGTTGGGATTGCTACCCACTCGATGCCGAAGTTGCCCACCTATCCTACTCCTGTTGTGAGGGTGAACAGCACGAGCGGCGGAGTGTACCCGATGTGCTGGGTATCCGTTTTCCAGGAAAAGAATCGTCATCTTCGCAAGGCTCCGCTCGCATGAAATAGTATCGGAGGAGACTCGTGCTGCTCTCCTCATTTGGGATATTAGAACGGCCTTTTTAGTGGCCATCGGGTGGGCCGAATCATAGCGCAAGATGATGGGGGCTGCCATTGGTTTAAAGTACAGCTCGGTGGTGTAGCTCCCATCAGCCTGAACTATAAACAACGTATCAAGGAAAGGAATCGAACTGCTATGACCAGTGTGTTCTAAGGTAAACTTGATGCTGGAATGTTGTTGGTTAATTTCTGCAAAGAAGTCGAGCAGAGAGGCCAAGCCATGTGTCCAAACACCAAAAATATCGTCTATATACCTCATGTAGAGAGCTGGTTTCAAATCATATGAAGCTAAGAAGATCGACTCAAGGCGGTGCATAAAAGCAATCGCTAAAGGAGGTGCACATTGGTTACCCATAGCCACTCCTTTTGTCTGCTTGTACATGGAATTACCGAAACGTATGAGGTTATTGCTAAAAATATGTGTATGCTAAAAAAAATATGTGCAAAAATATGTGTATGAAATGTGCTATTTCATGCGATCAAGAACTAATGATGCCTCACTATTTTTGAATCGGCATCATTAGTTCATGGATTGAAAAGATACAGGGGGGAAAAAGCCCCCCCCCCGCCCAGTAGCTCTTGTGAGTGCAAATACCCCAGTGACAGCCGGATTAAACCAGGTTCACAAGGGTCCCACCTTGCATTGTCCTTACTGCCATGCGGGAACATATCGATATCCGGACACGGCATCAACCGACTTCTACCGGACTCGGCATCAGCCGACTTCTACCGGATTCGGCATCAGCCGACTTCTACCGAACTCGGCGTCAACCGACTTATACCGGACTCGGCGTCAACAAACCTGCAGGTGCAACGGGCGATCAAAACGATCACGTCCGGTCACGCGTGGACGGCCGGAATAGCAAGTGTGTGTAATTGCACCTGGTGCCGGCTGAGCGTCTGCCGCTACGGCTCACTGACTCGGCGGGTCTCCGCAGTAAACTATGTCGATGGCTATCAACTTGGTACGCAAGCAGGGCCAAGCCGCCACTAATGTAGCCTTTAAGTCAGATTTGTGCTTGATCCATAGTTTAGTCACCCCTCATTGTCATATCGAGAACACTTGAACCGATTAAGATTCTGATCAACGACAACGGCCAATAGTTCTGTTTTGTTATTGAAGTCGATTTTCTGATTGATTGCGACTCAAAGTTAAACCTACATATTTCAGTAGGTAGAGTGCGAAGCCTCCGCCTCCCAAGGCAAGACAGATCGAGTTGCCGCACGCCCTCACATTAGTTTCCCGGCTGAGAAGGCCAGCCGGCAACTGTGCGGGTTGAAGCTGTAGCATGGCAGCGGAGCGGTCGTGTCGGAACAGTGTCGGCACCCTACAGCCCGCGTCAGCCAGGGCGGGTTGTTCAAGTTTGAGAACTTCCTCGAATATCTTCCGAACCGAATCTTCCTGCAAGCTGAGGTTTGGGATTATTTTTCATATATCAATTTCAGCTGTCTTCCCTGTAAACAGTGTAAGCTATGCTCACATATATAATCCTTCCTACGGTAGCTTGGCTGACGTGACACCACGTGCGCCTATACAATTTTCGATCCATGAAGTTGGCTCAAGCAAACCCGGCGATCCATCGATGGAATGAGCCGGCTGAGAAGGCCGCAAATGATGTTTGTTAATGGTTCGTGGCAGCCTTGATTGTAGGAAAGCTTGTACGAATGCGGCGCCTGTTCCATGAGAATGGTCTCCTATCCGCCCTCGGCCTTCCCGGCCTCAAAGGCCGTGATCTCCTCAATCACGCTGTATGTGGCAAGGAAAACCGTGATTGTATGATGCACAACTGTGAGGTGAAGACGGTGTGATGAAGACGAGGAAGACGGGGTGATGAACTTTCTAAGGATTATCCTCACGGACAAATCATGAGAAGAGAGTGAAAGTGATTCAGCCCCAGATGATGACATGGATAATGAGATTAGGTACAGACAGTGGATGAGCATGCATCAATGTGCACTCGTAGAAATAGTGTAGACCAAAGAGGAAAGCATGATAATTTGAGCCAGCAAGCCGTTAAGCTGACCAGACACCACATTGTGGCTAACAAACAAGGTCAGTACTTCACCTACGCAAAGGCTTCTGGCAAGGAGGGCGAAGCGATTGTCCAGTGCGATTTCGCTGAAAATTATTCATTTGTGGTGAAGGATGTAGCTAAAGACTTCTACTGGGATTCGTCCCTGTGTACGAGGCACCCGTTTGTAGTGGACTGGCGTGAGGACGAGGTACTGTGCCATCAGAGCTACTGCTGTATTTCTGACGGCACAAAGCACAACACCGACATGGTGCATGCGTTCCTGGAATGGCTTATCCCAGACATTCGGACCGCAGTACCTGATCTCCAAGGATATTTATTTCAGATACGGCAGTGCTGCCCAGTATGCGAATCAGCATAACTGCATCAATATGTGTTTCCGTCAGACAGATTTTGGGATACCCTGTGAGGGGAATTTTTTGTCGCATCTCACGGCAAGGCGTTTACGACGGTATCGGGGACACAGCCAAGCGTGCCGCCGCTCAAGAGAGCCTCAAGCGCCCGCTTAGCAACCAGGTATTGACGAAGGAGGACATGTTTGAATATCTGTCGCACAAGCTTGTCAACGGCATCAAGTTCATAGTTGTATCAAAGCAGGAGGCAATGAACGCCACGACCCACCTCATCGAGCGCTTCTCGAAAGCCGTCACGGCGAAGGGAACACAGGGGTACCACAAGTTCGCACCAGTGACCCACAGAACCGAAATAGTTCATTAACTGTCTACCGATGCGGCGCGTGTGTTAATGGTAGCTGGGTGAAATGAGACGAGTTAGTGTACGCTCTGATACATATTTTTTACTGTTATTATCGCAGTGACAGATCATCAGTCTGCATTGGAATTCTGACCAGATATAGGATGATCCGCAGATCTGTAGATCATCACATTGCATTACATTATAATACTGTATTGCAATACCTTATTGTATTGCATCGCATTGTGTAATTATGCTAGTTCAATTTTATTACGCTGATGTAGACAGCTCACGTTCCAATTCGATTCATTTCAGACTCAACACGTCTCAATGAATGCGTCCGCATCAAATTTGTTCTCAAACAGTTCACGATGACTACACTTACTCAGTCAATGACGTTCATCTTTTCGGTTCCAGAATGTGGGGTTTGAAACACCAGAAAGTTGATATTACAGTGGTTGGCGGAGTTATAATCCATTCAGTGTTGTCTGTGAAATATGATCGTACATTTTGTATATGCTGGCATTGGTGCAGAAATATATTGTATCAGGTGAAAAATTTATGTTTTTATTCTTCCAACAAGTGACGATCTAGGATTTCACAAATCACCCTTTGACGCTTCTGCATTTCCAGAATAGCATTGTGACACTCTCGAAGGTCAAACTAGGTCACGTTATCTTAGATCACAAGTTCACGGTTTAAAAAAAAACGCGTGAACAGAAATTTCGAAACTGACACAAGATGCAGTGGATCGTGATGAGTTCAGCGATATGTAACTTTGCGCAATTTGTGTTGCTCTTCATTGAGTTACAGGCCCCCAAAGAGTTCGGTGACTACTCAAATATGTCCGAGGCTATAACTCCTTAACCGTTGGTCGGATCTTTCTCAGAATTGCATAGCAGCTGGAATATAGTGAAAAACTTACTCTATATGAGTATTTTCCTTGGAATATGAAGTGTAGGCTGTTATTTTGGCCCCTTCACTTGTCAACTTGTGGAATGGGCCACCTACTACAATTCGTAGGCATTTCTGTCATTTCTGTTTGGCCCTTGATCTCACAACGAGTTAGAACACTTGTGCAACATAACACTCTATCAGATGACTAACATTATCATTCCCTCACGTTGCCTCGAACGTCAAAAGGCTCGTATTTCAGTAACATGGCGTTCTAGACACATCATAACAGGCCACGATAAACTAGCACAAAAACAACCATTCATGTCTAATTTAGAACGGATATGTAGAGTTTTAGGGACAAAACACTATTTTAATGTTTTACTCCGAAAGATAAAATAGCGAACTTTATTTCTGCACTTTTTCAAATCGCAATGTGACTGTCCCGAAGGTTAAATTAGGTCATTTAAGTCACGATGTCACGATTTCAAAGAACCCGTGAGCGAAAATTCAACGAAAACCAAAGTATGCAGTGGAATGTTGTGAGTTCACCGATATATGCTTTTGCATAATTCGGTTTGCTCTTCATTGTGTTAAGGACCTCAAAATACACCATTGTTAGGAGGCATCTTAGAAATGCCAGAGGCTATCGCTCCTCGACCATTTACCTGATCTTTCTAAAAATGGCTTAGCTGGATTCCGTGCATCAGATAACCCAACGCAATTATTTTAACCAAAATATAAAATAGTGGGTATTATGCTCTTGTAGATTTGTTGTGGATGGGCCTGCTGTAGATTTAGCCATGTCGAGACAAAAAGTTGACATTATGACACCATATGTACATGAAAGCTGTGAACAGCCACCAAGTTTCGTGGAGCTACTCCTAATAGCAATTGAGATTAAAAAGCATGAAGAAGGGAGTGGGACTGAATCAACATCATAAGGAATCAGGGTAAGACTAGGCAAAGTATATGCTTTCGTTAGCACGGGTGAAATATTGGAAACATTGACATTAGTGCACACTCGAAGATGGGTGTTTTGGGCTGCAATGAATCTTGCGCACCGTACATGCGATATATGGGTTCCCCAGGAATGAAATGGAATAGCGCAGTGGACCAAGTTAATTATCACATATCTGTAAATCTTACCATGTCCATCCTTGTACAGAAAACTACTGAAACATACCATCCATTATAGGTGAATGAGGCTAGTTTCTCATAACATTGCCCGCTCTTTCTGAACGGCACTGGTTTTGGTGTTGCAAGTGGAAATGGCTTGCAATAGTGGTGAAATATGTTTGTACGATTTCTTGTGTTATTGCTGTTGATATTGCACAAGTCACTTTCAATCTCACTGCTCACACTTTCAATCATAAGTGCTCTCTCATACAGTGCATAAGTACTAAAGGTGTTCTGATCAGAACATTTTCAGATTGATAAGCGTAAATGAGAAATTAGCATTAGCAGTCACCAACCAGGGGGTCTGAACCATCACAACCCACCCCGGATCTGCAGCCATATGCAATGGACATCAGATTGTCTGCATTTTCTCTTTAGGCTCATTCCACAACTCGACAACACCCAATATTATATATTTGGGTGAAAATATTTGTATGGGGTTATCTGATGCATCGAATCCAGCTATAACTCCTTGACAGGTCAACGGTCAAGAAGTTATAGCCTCGGGCATTTCTGAGATGTCACCAAACAAGGGTGTCTTTTGAGGTCCTCAGTACAATGTAGAACAATCCGAATTGTGCAAAAGTATATATCGTTGAACTCACAATAATCCACTGCATATTTGGCTTTTTCGGGATTTTCGTTTACGGGACATTTCAAATCGTGATATCGTGACCTAACGTAACGTGACCTAGTTTAATTATCGGGACAGTCACAATGCGATTTGAAAAAGCACAGAAATTTTGTCCGATATATTATCTTTCGAAGCAAAAATAAATATAAATAGGGTTTTGCCCCTAAAAATATAAATATCCGTTCAGAATTAGGCATGCATGGTTGTTTCTGCGCTAGTTTATCGTGGCCTGTTTTATTATTGGTTTAGAACAGTATATTACTTAAATACAAGCCTTTTGATGTTCGTGGCACGTATCCCATCACGTGCAAGTATTCCATCACGATGAGTAATCCCATTCATCTTGAACTGCTTGAGAACAAATTTGGCGCGGACGCATCCATTGACACATGCTGAGCCTAAACTGAATCGCATTGGATCATGAGCCGTCTACATCGGTGCAATAAAATAAAGTAACATAATTACACAATGCAATGCAATACCATAATGTGTTACAGTACAGCATTATAATGCAATGCAATGCAATGATCTACAGATGTGCAGAGCATCCCATACCTTGTCAGAATCCCAGTTCAGACTGACGATCTGTCACTGCGATAATGTTAATCAACACAATCTGTATCAGCGCGCACCCCAACACGTCTCACTTCACCCAACTTCCATTAACACACGCCCCGCATCGGTAGGCAGTTCATAAACTACTACGGTGCTGTGGGTCAATGGTGCGAACTTGTGGTACCCCCATGTGTTCCTTTCACCGTGATGGCTTTCGGGAAGCGCTCGGTGAGGTGGGTCGTGACGTCCATTGCCTCCTGCTTTGATACAAATATGAATTTGATGCAGCTGGCTAGCTTGTGCGACACATAAAACATGTCCTCCGCCGTCAGTATCTGGTTGTTAAGCGAGCACTTGAGGCTCTCTTGAGTCGCAGCACGCTTTGGCTGTGCCCCTGATGCCGTCGCAAGCGTCCATGCCATGATATGTGACAAAAAAGCCACTCACAGGGTACCCCAAAATCTGCCTGATGGTGACACACATTAAAGAAGTCATGTTTATTCTTATACTGCCGTCTGTGAAATACATATTTCTGGAGGTCAGGTACTGCGGTTCGAATTTCTGGGATAAGCCGTTGCAGGAACGCATGCACCATGTCAGTGTTGTGTTTTGTGCCGTCAGAGATGCAGCAGTAGCTCTGATGGCACAGTACCTCGTCCTCACGCCAGTACACTACAAACGAGTGCCCCGTACACAGTGACGTATCCCAGTGGAAGCCTTGAGCTACATCCTGCACCACAAATTAATAACTGTCGGCGAAATCGCACTAGGCAATCACTCCACCCTCCTTGGCAATAGCCTTTGCGTAGGTGAAGTGCTGGCCTTGTTTGTCAGCCACAAAGTGGTGTTTGACCAGCTTCACGGTTTGTGGGCTGAAATATCGCATGCTTCCCTCTTTGGTCTAAACTATTTCTGCGAGTGTACAGCGATGCGTGCTCATCCACTGTTTGTACCTAATATAATTATCCAAGTCATCATCTGGGGCTAAATCACCTTCACTCTTTTCTCCTGATTTGTCCGCGAGTCCTTATAAAGTTCATTAC
Source organism: Ashinkailepas kermadecensis (assembly GCA_034440615.1). Classification (NCBI taxonomy): domain Eukaryota; kingdom Metazoa; phylum Arthropoda; class Thecostraca; family Neolepadidae; genus Ashinkailepas; species Ashinkailepas kermadecensis. The sequence goes on from JAOTOM010004242.1 coordinate 66,276, forward strand.
CCCGTCTTCACCAGGGCAGTCCTCAGTTGTGCATCATGCAATCACGGTTTTCAATGTGTCACATACACACACATGCGAAATACAGCGTGATCGAGGAGGTTACGGTATTTGAGACCGGGAAGGCCGAGAGCGGATATGAGCAGTTTTGGGTTTTTATGATAAGTGCACATGCACACCGAGTGCGTCCCACTGCTGCCTGCCAAGACGCAATGCTTCGGATGAAGGGCATCAAAGATTAAGAAGCCGGTGCGAGGGTTTTCGGAGTTTTGCTTGTATATATATTATATATCTCACACAAATTTTCCAAAGCAAACCTTTTCTGAACTCTACTTTTGGTTCCATCAACCTGTCGCACCGTGACATGGTCGGTCTTGCCGAGACACATTCGGCTGATCTGATCAGACTCATAAAATAGCTATACTTTCACCTTGACTGCGTCCGACACCATTATAAATTTCCTCGCTTCACAGGCAGCATGTTCAGCGTGAGTGAGTAGTGAGCACTGGGCACCCAAACACGGTGCCACCCCTTGTTTGTGACCTCCATGATATTTCACTACGTTCGTAGATTTTTTTTTCGCGATGTAATAAGTGGTTGTGCAAATGGTTTCTCGGTTATCGGAATATGATTGCTATATTGTGGATGCTTCTCTCTCCTTGTAATTGATGGTAGGGTATAACTCAGAAATCATCTACTACCACAATTTGGAGACATTTCTGCCACTTTGTTTGACCCCTGACCTCACGAGTTAGAACACTTGTGCAACACAATATTCAAGATCAGATGATTAACATTATCATCCCATCACGTGTCTCGAACGCCCAAAGCATTGCATTTCAGCAATATACCGTTCTAAATACATATTCATATAGGTCACGGTAAACTAGCGCGAAAACAATCATGCATGCATAATTTTAAACGGATATGTAGAGTTTTAAGAGCAAAACCCTATTTTTTGCTTTTTTGCTTCGAAAGACTCTATCGAACTTTATTTATGCACTTCTTTAAATCGCATTGTGACTGTCCCGGAAGGTGGTGGTTGTTGGTTTTACGACACGTCGACCGTTGAGTCATGTAACGTCGCCAATCTCTCACGCCGATTGGTCGCGGGCGAAGAGCAGCGACAGATGAGACTCGACCCACAATCTTTCGATTGTGAGACGGGCAACTTACCCCTAGATTACTCCTCCACCTTTTTGTAAAATAGGTCAACTGTCCTAAGGTCACGATGTCACGATTTCAAATATCCAGTACACGATAATTTTGAAATAGCCAAAAGATACAGTGGGTCATTGTGAGTTCACCTATATATACTTTTGTACAATTCAGATTGTTCTTCATTTAATTATAGTCCTAAAAAGACACCCTTGTTGGGTGACATGTCAAAAATTCCCGAGGCTATAACTCCTTGACCGATGACCTGATCTTTCCAAAAATGGCACAACTGGATTCGGCGCATCAGATAACCCCACACAAATATTTTCATCAAAATATGACTTTCATCAAAATAACATTTTCATTGAGTGTTATTTTGGCCCTTTCAATTGTCGATTTGTCGTGAAATTGCCTATGCCATATGGCGGTCTTGGCCAATTTCATTCGGTTTGATTTGCAGAGCACACTCAAGAAGAGCTAGATTGGATTTCACATGGACGTATTGTGATATACTGGTGCAAAACACTATTTCTCTCTTCGTTCCAGTTGTGATTTCAATTCAGGTTGGTTGTGATAAGAACGTTCCGTCGTGATCCCTCTGCCTTCCCCACCGATCCTCGACTCCTCTGGCAGCGACATTGACATGCAGATCTCGAGACCTCCGCCTCCGGTTTACAGTTATGTGTCATTGCGGTTGGTTCGAGGTCAGGAATCCACCATAGTTATCAGTCCAATATATCCACCAATGGATTCACCAACAGCCACTCGGGCAATCATCTCACATAGTCTTTCGCAATGCAATGCCATAAATATCTGCGTTTCGTGCCTATTAAACCACTTGTTATTTCCGGCTATGCCTAGCCGTCACAGTCGGAACGCAGACATGAAATACATAGCCAATCGGCATCTAGCGGATCGGTCCCTGAAATATAATAATAAATATCCGTGTTTATCTAATTATGCAGTTCCCAGTGATTAAAATACTTGTCATCATGGTTTTCATCGCTTTTCAATCCCATAGAACTATACATGCAGGTTTCCAAACAGAGGTACTTCATTCATCAGCAGCACGGGGCATATGGAAAGGTTCTTGACTGGATTGAAACATTGCTAAGGAGAAGGAAACAAAAGGTAGTATACAATGGATATGAATCTGAATGGAATAATTATGATTGGTGTGCCACAGGGCTCCGTTCCAGATACTCTTCTATTTATAATCTTCGTAAACAATGTTGAGGTTGGGCTGAGGAAAAGGCTGCTCAAATTTGCTCATCATATCAACCTGGTAACAATGGCTACGCGGCCGGTGCTCTGCATGGACCCGGCCGGTCGGCCGGTCCGCCAGTCCGCGGACTTTTTGCGGCCAACCGGTCGGCGACGAGAGACGCTTCCCCGGTCCGGTGCGCTTATCGGTGGGGTGTGGGTTATCAGCGATAGATAACACACATGCCAAATCGGACGCACCGAGGTGTGCGATGGAGAAGGCAGGCTTCAGCAGGGGAAGGGGTGGACGGAACGCCACGTTTGCCACTGCCACCTGTTGACAGAAAACGGAGACACAGCCGCACGATTTCACCGTCAGGGCTTCGCTGGCTCCTCTAGCGGACAACTGAGGAACTATTTTTGGACGTTATTGGACGTTATGAACTCTGGATGTTATGAACCCTGGACGTTATGAACGCTCCCGCTGAAGCCAGTTTTGGACGTTGTGATCCTTGGATGTTATGAACTCTGGACGTTATGAACGCACCCTATCCGAGAATTTTGGCCTTTTTAAAAACTTTATTTCGTATTTTGGACGGTATGATCCTTGGACGTTGTGAGCTTTGCACGTTATGAACTCTGGACGTTATGAACTCTGGAAGTTATGAACTCTGGATGTCATGAATGCTCCCCGACATGATCCCCCCCGGTCGACGACACGTGGCTAGTGCCAACGTGACTCAACGCGACCCAAGACCACCACCATAACCTGTCCGCTGAACGGGCACATCAAGTGTGAAAATTGGGGCGAAATCCGCCCGACCGCTTTGGCACAGCATTCGTCGAAACGGCACATACATACAGACAGACAGACACACACACACACACACACATTTCCTGACAACGTTTGAAAACCCGACCGCCATGTATTAAATCTCCGATATAAATTTATCGGGACATAGTCACTGGAAATTCTATCCACGATTTTGAAATACACGTCTCCCGTTCTAAAGAATTCGAAGAGGCAAAATCTTTAAGAGTAGGATTCAAATTGGGAGGCATCACCTTGCATGAAAATGAAGGAGGAGCTCGAGGTAGGTGAGGGTATTGGGAGGTAAGTGAAGGAGGGGCTCGAGGTAGGGGAAGCAATTGGTAGGTAAATGAAGGAGGGGCTCGAAGTAGGTGAAGGTATTGGGAGGTGAATGAAGGATGGGCTCGAGGTATGGGAAGGTATTGGGAGGTAAATGAAGGAAGGGAACACTCGCTTTTTCCACTCACTGCTCTGCCCTCGTCGCGGCCGGTCGTGTTTTTGCGCTCCCGTGACGAGGGAAAATCGTGAGTAAAAGATTGGGCACAGGTGGTTAGTGGAGTGAGGATTTGTTCTATTGTAGGCCTAGGTTAAGAAGGAGCGGTTATATTGTTTAAATTGAGTATATTAGACTTATCCTAGGTATTCTAAGCTTCTATAATTATCGATCGGCCACGTGGATGTTTGTAGACGGGTGGAGCGGCCACGTGGCTTAGGTTTCTGTTAGCATAGAGGAATAAGTTTGTGTCTGCTTGGTGTTTTAGTTGAAGATTAAAATAGTGAGCTTAACTTACACTAGGTAGCTTCTAGAATTATCGATCGGCTACGTGGACGCTTTGTAGATGGGTGGCGCGGCCTCGTGGCTTAGGTTTCTGTAGTGCAGAGGAATAAGTTTGTTTTTTTGGTGGTTAAGTTTAAAATAGAGTTGAAGACTAAAATAGTGTGCTTAAATTACACTAGGTATATCTTCTTGTCCTGGTGTTATTGTATAGGTATCTAGGTTTTTGATTATATTAGTGTTTAGTTTGGTTTAGTTGGAGTTTGCAGCTGGTGGTAGGTATTTAGAAATTACCTCTGTGCATATATTTGCATAGTTTTATCTCATAAGTTTCTTTTTAACAAGCAGATTTTTAGCTTCTAGAATTATCGATCGGCCACGTGGACGCTTTGTAGACGGGTGGAGCGGCCACGTGGCTTAGGTTTCTGTTAGCATAGAGGTATAAGTCTGCGTCCGCTTGGTGTTTTAGTTTAAGATAGACTTTAAGATTAAAATAGTGAGCTTAAATTACACTAGGTAGCTTCTAGAATTATCGCTCAGCCACGTGAATGCTTTGTAGACGGGTGGCGCGGTCTCGTGGCTTAGGTTTCTGTAGTGTAGAGGAATAAGTCTGTGTCTTTTTGGTGTTTAAGTTTAAGATAGAGCTTAGGACTAAAATAGTGAGCTTAAATTACCACTAGGTATATTTTCAATATACTGGTGTAATTGCAAAGGTATCTAGGCTTTTTTTTAAATTTATTTTAGTTTGGTTTAGTTGGAGTTTGTAGCTGGTGAGAGTTGGGATAACTTTATTTAATTTATATTAAAAATAAAAAATAAAATACAAAAAGTGCAAGTTGACTGTGGGAAGTGTACATGTATGGTAGTCATTGGGGACTTGAGTAAGAAAGTAGATATGTTAGCAAGGGAGGTGGAGCGTCTGAAGTGTTTGGTGGCAGGGCCCACCATAGGAAATGTCAGCCAGGCAAGCCAGGAGCAGGAGTCTAGGAGTGATAGGGGTGGAGATAGTATGGACCATGATAGTAGAGAGTGGAAAGTAGCTAGACGCCAGAGTACCAGACTAGCTTTAAGGAAAACTGGCAAAGGCATTGAAACTAATCATAGATTTGAGGTACTGCAAGAGAGAGATGGTAATGCTGCTAAGGAGGAAGGTAGGAACGACCAGGCAGCTGATGATAGAGAGGTGGAAGTTTTAGTTATAGGGGACTCAAGAGTGAGGTACATGGACCGTACTTTTTGTAGCAGGAACCCCAACAAACGGACTCGTGTTTGCTACCCAGGGGCCCAGGTAAAGGATGTTGGTGATAGGATAGAAGGAGTGATGAAGGGTAGTGGAGAGAGCACAACAGTAATTGTGCAGGTTGGTGTAAATGATGTAGGAAAAGCAAAAACAGAGGAAACAATACAAGAATATAGGGCTTTGATAGGTAGGTTAGCTGTGAGTAGGAAACGAGGAATGGTAACATCCATCCTCCCTATGGTTAACGCAAGCATAGAGTGGTACTCGAGGGCCATTGGGCTGAATACCAGGGTGGCCAAGATTTGTAAGGAACTTGGGGTGGGGTTCTTGGATTTGTGGGGGGATTTCTGGGGGAGAACTGAAATGTTTGCATTAGATGGGTTACATTTGAGCAAGAGAGGAGTTGAATTGCTCAGCAATAGGTATGAGGAGGCTCTCATTAGGAAACAGGGAAACTAGGCAGGTCATGGTGGGATGTAGCTGATAGAGAGAGAAGTTTTGCAAACACCTCACAGTCAGCAAATAGGGATAGCAGTAGATCAAGGGGGCAGAGTGGTAGCTCATCCAGAGATGATAGAGCTACTCAACATGAAAAAGCCAAAGAGGGTTATGGAACTTTTGTTAAGTGTATGATGCTTAATGCTCAGAGCATTCGATCCAAATTTGATGAGTTCAGGTGTTATGTTGCTGAGGAGAAACCAGATTTTGTTTGCATTACTGAGGCATGGGTCAGTGAGGGATATTTTGGGGATAACTTGCAGGACTATGAGATCCAGGGATACAATATGTTTTCATGCAATAGGGGTCCAGCAGTGAAAGGGGGTGGTGTAATGCTCTATGTGAATAGCTTATACAGTTCTCAGAAAGTAGCAGATGGGGTAAAAAATGTGTCTGTGGAGTCCATTTGGCTTGATGTTGCTGTGGGTAGAGGCAACAGCAATAAACTGAGGATTGGAGCATTGTATCGATCAGGAACCTTGCCACATTCTCAGCAACTGGAGCTCGATAAGGTGATTTGTGAGGAAATCAGTAGAAACTTTCAGAGGAAATGCCTTATTCTTGGTGACTTTAATCTAAAAGGATATGAAAATGTTGGTGTTGGCTCCCCATCATGTAAACTGTTTAGGAAATGCCTTGAAGAGGACTTGTTCTTACACCAGTTTGTAATGGAACCAACCAGGCAGGGCTCATTCTTGGACCTTGTCTTCTCAGATTTAAGTGATTTAGTTCAAGACTTGACTGTAGGAGAAACTCTGGGAAGAAGTGACCATAACATAGTGAGATTTAAGGTACAAATAGCAGGGACAATCAAGGATAACTTGGCAAAGATTCCAAATTTTAACAGGGCAGACTTTGACTCCATGAGAGAGGCTCTAAGTGCCATAAAATGGGAAGAATCATTTTTTGATTTAAATGCCTGTGAAATGTGGGAAAAGTTCAAATCTTGCTTGAGGGAAATTCAGACTAGACATGTCCCCCAAAAGCAAAGGCGCAAAAGAAGGGTAGGAAAGCCAGCATGGCTTACACCAGATTTGAGGAGATCAATTAAGGCTAAGACAGATGCATTTAGAGTATTTAAGGAAGCTTCAAATATCGTAAATCTAAGGTCGTATCAAAAAGCTAGAGATGCTGTGAAGCAGAAAACCAGAGCAGCAAGGAGGGCAAAAGAATTGGATTTGGCTAGGAACTGTAATGGGGACAGTAAAAAGTTATTTAGTTTCTACAAGCTAAGTCAAGTTTCAAGCACAATTGGTCCACTGGAAGTAAATGGGACTATATTGAGTGAGGATGGTGAGATGGTTGAGGAGCTGAGCAAACAGTTTAAATCAGTATTTACAGTGGAGGATGTGACAACTTTGCAAACCGTGAACCACAGTTCAGTGATAGGTGATCAGATACACAATGTTGATTTCATTGATAGTGATGTTGTTTTCAATTATATCAGAAAAATAAAGCCAAACAAGGCAGCAGGACCTGATGGAATTTATGCTAGGGTATTGCGGGAAGCTGAAAAGGAACTGGCAATTCCACTTAGTATAATATTTTGTATATCAGTTTCACAAAATGAAATTCCAACAGATTGGAAAAGGGCAAATGTAGTTCCTATTTTCAAGAAAGGAGAAAGAGGGAAAGTTGACAATTATAGGCCAGTAAGCCTCACATCCCTAGTCTGCAAGGTACTCGAATCAATTATCAAAGATAGAATAGTTAATTTTCTGGAAGGAAACAGATTGATTCAAGATACTCAACATGGGTTTAGAAAAGGGAGATCGTGTCTCACAAATCTCTTGGACTTTTTAAATTTTGCTACAGAACAATTTGATCAGGGAAATCAGGTTGATGTAGCATATCTTGACTTTAGTAAGGCCTTTGACAAGGTACCCCATAAACGGTTAATGATGCAGCTTCAGGTCCATGGCATTGCAGGTAGCATCCTAAAATGGATTGAGTTGTGGCTTTCAGATAGACAGCAGAGAGTGATGCTTAATGGTATAAAGTCATCATGGCAAACAAAATGTTCTTAGTGGAGTCCCTCAGGGGTCGGTACTGGGGCCACTGTTGTTCATTATATTTGTGAATAGCATTGAATGTGGCCTAAGCAGTAAGGTTTTGAAATTTGCGGATGATTTGAAGATCTTTAGGGCAATAACAGGGCACAATGAGCAGGTTTTGCTGCAGAACGACTTAGACAAGCTTGTGAAGTGGTCCGAAAAATGGCAAATGAAGTTTAATTTTGATAAGTGCAAAGTCATGCATGTAGGTAGGCAGCATATGAAGACGCCATACTTGATGGATGGCCAAGTACTATCTGTGACTCAGCAGGAGAAGGACTTAGGTGTTATTTTGAACACAAAATTGGGGGCATCAGAACAGACCAAAGAAGCCAGGAAGAAGGCACTAAGAATGCTTGGGGCGATACAGAGGAATGTGTCATACAAAAGTGAGGAGGTTATCAGGAAGCTTTACTGTGCATATGTCAGGCCACATTTAGAATACTGTGTCCAAGCTTGGTCCCCTAGTTATGAGAAAGATTGTTGGCTTTTAGAGAGAGTACAAAAGAGGGCAACAAAAATGGTTAATGGTATAGGCAACCTGGCATATGAGGAAAGATTGAAGAAATTGAATATGTTTTCACTTTGATATAGAAGGCTGAGAGGAGATCTCATCGAGGTTTTTAAAGTTGTTCATGGTCAGGAACAGGGATATCTCAGGGAAATGTTTGAATTTAACAGAAATAATGCAATTAGAGGTCATCAATTCAAAATTAAAGTTAATCACAGCAGGACAAGGTTAAGACAGTCTTTCTTCACCAACAGGGTAGTAGAACACTGGAACCAGCTGCCAGGAACAATTGTCAGTAGCAACACACTGAACATCTTTAAAAACGGCATAGACAATCATTATAAGAATGGGGGGCTTGTTTTTCTGTATTCCAGGGAGGGTTGATGGACAGATTTGGTGGGCAACTGGTTCAGTGTACATAGTGCAACCAAGAAGGGCCCTTGTGGCTCATAGTTGCACTGATATTTTATGTCTTTATGTCTTTATGTCTTTATTGAAGGAAATAAGAGTTTGTTTCATTGCTGAGAAGCATAATGATCCAGGCATGTCAACGATTACCGCACACAGCCTCCTTACGTGATATTTCTGCTCCTGTTATAATGCCCATTATCGTGCTTGAGTGTCAATTTCGAGCATTAAGAAAGGAAACTTTTATCGCCTGGCGACGTCAATAGGTCAGACAAATCGTTTGTTCGCTACATGACGGCTTGCATATCATTGTGCATCGGCGGTCACATATGCATGCTACCCCCCCCCATCCACCCTCCGGTGGTAAGCACGATTCATTGCTTCTGTGACATCACACGAATGTGCCACACAGTCCGAGCAATCACTTCCGGAAATTGGAAGCGAAGACATTGGTAGCATAAGCGCGGATGCAAAAAGTATGCATTGGTTATATCACGACAGCTGAGTGCAGCTAATTGCCCACTGCCGCTGATTTGGCTGACGTCTTGGAGTCAGCGACATCTGACCCGGCGGCAGGGTCGACCCTGGGGGTGTGCTGCGGCTAGCTGTGGCCTGTGGGCGGCCGGTGCTGGGTCGGCCGGTATGGCGGGCTCATCTACACGGCCTGCCGGAGCGGCGACATCTGACCCGGCGGCAGGGTCAACACTGGGGTGTACTGTGGTGAGCTGAGGCTAACTGTGGGCGGCCGGTGCTGGGTCGGCCGGTATGGCGGGCTCATCTACACGGCCTGCCGGAGCGGCGACATCTGACCCGGCGGCAGGGTCGACACTGGGGTGTACTGTGGTGAGCTGAGGCTAACTGTGGGCGGCCGGTGCTGGGTCGGCCGGTATGGCGGGCTCATCTACACGGCCTGCCGGAGCGGCGACATCTGACCCGGCGGCAGGGTCAACACTGGGGTGTACTGTGGTGAGCTGAGGCTAACTGTGGGCGGCCGGTGCTGGGTCGGCCGGTATGGCGGGCTCATCTACACGGCCTGCCGGAGCGGCGACATCTGACCCGGCGGCAGGGTCAACACTGGGGTGTACTGTGGTGAGCTGAGGCTAACTGTGGGCGGCCGGTGCTGGGTCGGCCGGTATGGCGGGCTCATCTTCACGGCCTGCCGGAGCGGCGACATCTGACCCGGCGGCAGGGTCAACACTGGGGTGTACTGTGGTGAGCTGAGGCTAACTGTGGGCGGCCGGTGCTGGGTCGGCCGGTATGGCGGGCTCATCTACACGGCCTGCCGGAGCGGCGACATCTGCCGCGCGGCCGGTGAGCTGGCGGCGCGCCCGTCGCAGCCTTCGTCAGTTGTCCCGGCGGACCGGCGGCGTGAGCACGTCTCTGGAGACAGTTCCGCTGCGCGACACCCGCCTGACCTGCCGCCGGCCGCACAGCAGCTGCCCCAGTCGACAGCCGGCCGCTCGCCCGTGCACTCCCGCCACAGGTGAGCTGCAATGCCGCTCGCCTCGGCGAACGGTGCCACCCGGCACTGTTCTGCCGTTGGTACTGCCGCCGGGCACCTGGTCGACACTGTGACCTGTCCTGATCTGACGTCGCCTGGTGATATGTCATGTGCCGATCCTGTGCCGCCGGTAGTGCCACCGGGCACCTGGTCGACACTGTGACCTGTCCTGATCTGACGTCGCCTGGTGATATGTCATGTGCCGATCCTGTGCCGCCGGTACTGCCACCGGGCACCTGGTCGGCACTGTGACCTGACGCGACCTGACTTCATCTGGTTACATCATGTTCCGATGTTGTGCACATGCATCATCAGAGTGCTTTGAGACATCGACCTCGCCAGCTAAATTGAACACCAATATGATATGTAGGTATACTAGTATATTAAATATGTTGTGTTACATTAAAATCACTGTAGTTCCTTGTTCTTCCGCACCATCTGGTCCGAAATATTCGTGAGCCTTCCGAGGGGAAAAATCCTGTGCCATTGTACTTATATTTGTAGCACAATTTCGTTGTCCGCAATTACTAAACAGGAGAAGCTTCTGCGAAATTGATTAAACGTGTAATCTGTGTATTTTAATGAAATTTGATGCAAAAGACGGGTGATCAGGAAAACGACTAAATTAATCCTTGCCACGATGTAGTTTATGTAGCCAGTGTCCGTGCCCTGAGCGTGGGCACGCCCTGAGCGTGGCACCCGCTTTGCGCGTCACACAAAATTTCTGCAACATGCACTTGCGAGCAGGGGTGATGCTTTATGTACTTTTAAGGGGACGAATGCCCCTGAATGTTGGCTTTGCCTCCCCCCAAAAAAACAAGACAAATTTGAACGTGGGGTCATATGGATTGTGCCCCCCTCCCAATCATTTGGGTTCGCCCATTGCCTTCATGTATTGTGCCCTCCCCCTCCCCTCTCACACTGATTTTCAGAAATCAACACCCGTGCTTGCAAGCAATTGTTGCATGTTCTATTTACATAGAATATACCCAAAACACATTGACATCGCTACAAGTCCCGCATATTTGTAGCTGACAGGTATTGGTGTATGTCAAAATGAAGCTTAAATTGGTTCTTGCGATACTTGCACGATATCCGTGTGCAAGCCACTTCGTGCCGTTTCATATTTTGTACGCTCAATTGTTTTCAAAGGTTTATGTCCTATCATGCAAAATGATCCTTTTCTGAATGTGTATCTTCACAACTTATTATACGTCCGAGTGTTGTTGAATTTGTAACGATTCCGTTACGAGCTTGAAGGATGCGGGCACAGGGTGGTTAGTGAATTAACACGGGTCATCGGAGGTAAAATAATCAGTGGGTTGGCTGAATATCTGCAGGAAGAAACGACAAATTTGTCATTGCTCATTTGTTCTCGGTTAACAAACGATATTGAATCTGGCAATTTCATTTATGCCCTCCGTACCTCGAACATTGCATCCCTGTCAACTGTCCACATGGTGCTTTATAAAGTGCTGACTTTTTTACCTTTGCATTTGGTACACATTTCAAGCGTATTATGAGCGCAGTCAGTAGCATGAACGAGAGGAAATATGTTAGTTGAGCCCGTGCCTCAGCAGCAGAACATCAATAAATGCCAAACGGAACTATGAGTTTCCTGATGGATTAATTGAGCTGCTTACCTTTGTCTTCTCCCGACAAAACATGCACGGCTTCACTAAAGCATACACGAATAAATACCAGATTAAGCTTATGTAGTACCATATTGTATCATGCTATTACTAATGGCCATATTGTATGCCATTATCAGTGCTCCGGCGGAATTGGCAGCAGACAATGGCTCCACTCTTTGCATTCACAAACATAAAGACATAAAGACATAAAGACATAAAAGATCAGTGCAACTATCAGCCACAAGGGCCTTTCTTGGTTGCACTCTGTACACTGAACCAGTTGTCCACCAAATGTGTTGATCAACTCTCCCTGGAATACAGAAAAACAAGCCCCCTATTCTTATAATGATTGTCTATGCTGTTCTTAAAGATGTTCAGTGTGTTGCTACTGACAATGGTTTCTGGCAGCTGGTTCCAGTGTTCTACTACCCTGTTGGTGAAGAAGGACTGTCTTAACCTTGTCCTGCTGTGATTAATTTTAATTTTGAATTGATGACCTCTAATTGCATCATTTCTGTTAAATTCAAACAGTTCCTTGAGATAACCGAGATAACCCTGTTCCTGACCATGAGCAAATTTAAAGACCTCGATGAGATCTCCTCTCAGCCTTCTATATCTAAGTGAAAACATATTCAATTTCTTCAATCTTTCCTCATATGCCAGGTTGCCCATACCATTCACCATTTTTGTTGCCCTCTTTTGTACTCTCTCTAAAAGCCAACAATCTTTTTCATAACTAGGGGACAAAGCTTGGACACAATATTCCAGATGTGGCCTGACATATGCACAATAAAGCTTCCTGATGACTTCCTCACTTTTGTATGATACATTCCTATTTATTGCCCCAAGCATTCCTGGTGCCTTCTTCCTGGCTTCTTTGGTCTGTTCTGATGCCCCCAATTTTGTGTTCAAAATAACACCTAAGTCCTTCTCCTGCTGAGTCACAGATAGTACTTGGCCACCCATCAAGTATCGAGCCTTGATATGCTGCCTACCTACATGCATGATTTTGCACTTATCAAAATTAAATTTCATTTGCCATTTTTCGGACCACTTCACAAGCTCGTCTAAGTCTTTCTGCAGCAAGACCTGCTCATTGTGCCCTGTTATTGCCCTAAAGACCTTCAAATCATCTGCAAATTTCAAAACCTTACTGCTTAGGCCACTTTCAATGTTATTTACAAACATAATGAACAATAGTGGTCCCAGTACTGACCCCTGGGGGACTGCACTAAGAACATTTTGCCATGATGATTTTGTACCATGTAGCATCACTCCCTGCTGTCTATCTGAAAGCCACAACCCTATCCACTTTAGGATGTTACCCACAATACCATGGGCCTGAAGCTGCATCATTAACCATTTATGAGGTACCTTGTCAAAGGCCTTGCTAAAGTCAAGATATGCTACATCAACCTGATTTCCCTTATCAAATTGTTCTGTAGCAAAATAAAAAAAGTCCAAGAGATTTGTGAGACACGATCGCCCTTTTCTAAACCCATGTTGAGTATCTTGAATCACTCTGTTTGCTTCCAGAAAACTAACTATTTTATCCTTGATAATTGATTCAAGTACCTTGCAGACTAGTGATGTGAGGCTTACTGGCCTATAGTTTTCAACTTTCCCTCTTTCTCCTTTCTTGAAAATAGGAACTACACTTGCCCTTTTCCAATCGGTTGGAATTTCATTTTGTGAAACTGATCTACAAAATATTATACTGAATGGAATTGCCAATTCTTTTTCAGCTTCCCGCAATACCCTAGCATGAATTCTATCAGGTCCTGCTGCCTTGTTTGGCTTTATTTTCCTGACATAATTAAAAACAACATCACTGTCAATGAAATCAACATCATGTAACTGATCACCTGTTGCTGAGCTGTGGTTCACAGTTGGCAGATTAGTCACATCCTCCAATGTAAACACTGATTTAAACTGCTTGCTCAATTCCTCAACCATCTCATCATCCTCACTCAATATAATCCCATTTACTTCCAGTGGACCAATTGTGCTTGAAACTTTACTTAGCTTGTAGAAACTAAAGAACTTTTTACTGTCCCCATTACAGTTCATAGCCAAATCCAATTCTTTTGCTCGCTTTGCTGCTCTGGTTTTCTGCTTCACAGCGTCTCTAGCTTTTTGATACAACCTTAGATTTACTATATTTGAAGCTTCCTTAAATACTCTAAATGCATCTTTCTTAGCCTTAATTGCTTTTGTCAAATCTGGTGTAAGCCATGCTGGCTTTCCTACTCTTCTTTTGCGCCTTTGCTTTTGGGGGACATGTCTAATCTGAATTTCCCTCAAGTAAGATTTGAACTTTTCCCACATTTCACAGGCATTTAAATCGGAGAACTCTTCTTCCCATTTTATGGCACTTAAAGCCGCTCTCATGCAGTCAAAGTCTGCCCTGTTAAAATTTGGAACCTTTGCCAAATTATCCTTGATTGTCCCCGCTACATGTGCCTTGAATCTCACTATGTTATGGTCACTTCTTCCCAGAGTTTCTCCTACAGTCAAGTCTTGAACTAAATCACTTAAATCCGAGAAGACAAGGTCCAAGAATGAGCCCTGCCTAGTTGGTTCTGTTACAAACTGGTGTAAGAACAGGTCCTCTTCAAGGCATTTCCTAAACAGTTTACATGCTGGGGAGCCAACACCAACATTTTCACATCCTTTTAGATTAAAGTCACCAAGAATAAAGCATTTCCTCTGAAAGTTTCTACTGATTTCCTCCCAAATCACCTTATCAAGCTCCAGTTGCTGAGAATGTGGCAAGGTTCCTGATCGGTACAAAGCTCAAACTGCTGCTGATCAACAAAGCTCCTGATCGGCATTCACAAACAATTACCATACTGGACAATTAAACCATAACTGAGAACGCTCCAAGCCACTCGAATCGCCACCCGGCAAACAATGGCCATTGGAATGCCAACTGGTCTCGAAACTGTTCCGATCGCTCCACGAGTTGATTCGATCGCCACTCGCCTGCTGATCCGAGGTCAATGTCCGGACGCGCCTCCGGCCATCGGTTGCTACTGCTGCTGACAGACAGTGACTGCTGAGCCTGGCCAGTAGTCGGTAGCTGATCGCAGGCGACGGCAGTGTACGGTGGTCAGCCACCATTCGTAGTGCACGCACAGACTCTCTGTCGTTGAGAGCTTAATTAATACGTCGATTGCATCACGTGCATGCATCTACTGGAAATAACGTTGCCAAGGACGGAATGTGCCAACATTTAGCATGATTTAGCGGTCCTCACGTACGGACAGACACACAATGAATGACGCACGCTCGTTGTAGGTGGAATAATCCTGGTATAAATTCCAGTGGCATCGTCAATGAATGCCAGACAAATATGCGGTCAGCAGCCGGATATGGGGTGATGTTCACGCCCCCCCCCTCCCCCCATGCTACCGCGTGTCTCGGCCCACCGCAAGCGGACTGCTTGGCAATTGTCGGTCGCTGGTGGCGCTCGTTGTTGTATCAACAGCGCGCAATCAGAGTGGAAACACCGCTCGCTTCCGGGCCGACGACGGCGGGCGGCGGCGGCTGCTGCTGCGGAGCGTCGGCGCCGCGTCCACCGAACAGTGGCCGCGCGGACGTCGAACCACGGCCAGCTGCGGTGGCGAGACGTGCCTTCAGCCGTGAAGCGGCGCGGGACCGACACGCCGTGGGCGCCGCCGCCGCCGCACCGCCGCCGGGCTGGCCGGCACCGAGTCAGCCGGCCGATCGGCACCAGCCCACTGTGCTGTGCTGCTCACTGGCCAGTTGTCCGGCCGGCCGGCCAGAGTAGACTCTACCCGGCTGATCGGCCAGAGTAGACTCTACCCCACTGGCCGGCCAGAGTAGACTTTACCCAGCTGGCCGGACAGCGTAGACTCTACCGGCTGGCCCGCCAGAGTAGACTCTACCCGGCTGGCCCGCCAGAGTAGACTCTACCCGGCTGGCCCGCCAGAGTAGACTCTACACGGCTGATCCGCCAGAGTAAACTCTACCCGGCTGGTCCGCCAGAGTTGACTCTACCCGGTTGGCCCGCCAGAATAGACTCTACCGACTGGACCGCCAGAGTTGACTCTACCCGGCTGGCCAGCCAGAGTAGACTCTACCCAGCTGGCCGGGCAGAAGGCTCTATCCAGATGGTCGGCCAGAGTAGACTCTATCCAGCTGGCCAGCCAGAGTAGACTCTACCTAGCTGGTCGGCCAGAGTAGACTCTACCCAGCTGGTCGGGCAGAGTAGACGCTACCCAGCTGTTCGGTGACGGGCTCCAGCGATCCCGTCGATCTATGGCCGTGTTCAAAGACGGAGACAGCACAAGACACTGCTCATGTCTGCAAAACCGATGCAAACTTCAGCTATGAAATACCACGAATGGTGTGGAATGCAGATGCAAAATGGCTTCTCGGTCGGTCGGTCGGTCAGTCGAATCAAGTGAGATGTAATGGCACACACTGTGCGGAGCATACACTGTGCCAAAATTGCACTGTGCTGTGCTATGTGCTGAGCCAAGGTTTCTTGCTCACTATTAGGGAGATCATCGGTGTGTTTTCCTGCTGTGTGGTGAAATCTGGCAATCTTGTCGATGTTTCGTTGCTGGCCTGCTTTGGACACAGCTCCTTCTGCTGTACTCTTCGGATGCATGGTGAGAGCATTAGTCGTTGTCTCCACCTAGGGTTGGCCAGTGACACAGCCTGTCGGGTAGCCACTCCCGATAGAGTGGAAGTGGGCGGAGCTGGGATAGACTGCGGAGTAAGGCTGAAGTCTACTCCACAATGCAGATTGCAACGCATATCCGTTGTCCTTACGAATCACAGGCACGGCATGGAATAGCAAATGTTCACATATTGGAAGCAAGTGCAGCGCTAATAAAATATCAGCGAAGTGTGATTTCATGCAATGTGGTAAGCATAGCGGATGGTATGATCCCAGCGAAGCGGATGGTATGATCCCAGCCAAGCGGATGCACACCAGGATCTTCTGCAGCGACCATTTCGGCAGGCATGATTGACTTCACAAGGCACAGATGCGCGTATTTTGTGTGAACACAAATCATGTGTCCAAAAGTAGTCACCAAATAAGTAATGTGTAGCACGGACCTCCGCAGCTGTCACAAGTCACAGTTCCCGTGCTGCGAGTAAAGCACCTCCGCCGTCAGAGGCAGCTGGCGACAAGGTCTGGCCGTCGACTCCGCCGCGTGACCGACGAAGAGCAGAGCTCGACAGTGCCCTACCACCACCCACCTGCTATATACTCGATGTCTCCACCCACGTGCCACGCTCCATATCATATCGCTCAAGTGCCACAGTCCATATGGCACCGCTCACGTGTCACAGTCCATATGGCACCGCTCACGTGCCACAGTCCACATGGCACCGCTCACGTGCCACAGTCCGTATGACACCGCTCACCTGCCACAGTCTGGATGTCACCACTCAATGCCACTCTGTTGGTCATGGGTGTAGAAACAGGGGGAGGGGGAGCGGGTGTGCAGGGAACCAGGGCTGTCCCACTTTTCGGAACTCCCACTAACCAAATGCACATCTTGTGAAAACAATCGACCCAAGTGATTCCCTCGTCCTCTCCTGGCATGTCTGTTTGGGCCGTTCCATGACCTTGCTCCAGACACCACCATTCGCGTGTCGGGGGCGGTGGCACATAGGGCCCAACCAACACCACCTCAAGCCGCAGAACCGGCCCAACCCATACCTGGGACACACCGGGAGCAATGGCCGCCACCAATCACAGCGCGTTGTTGCTGCCGACAGAGCGTGACAGTTTACTTCTTCATTTGGCGTCTGCAAACAAGCTAATGGGTTCGGGGAACAATCAGAGGAGGCGTGCCTACAGTACGGGCACTGCGAGCCTGCCCTCGTCGCGGCGTTCAAATCCAACTGTTCTGAGCTCCTGCCCCGGATGTCAAGTGACGACCCATGCAACTGGATACACCAGATTGTTGCATTCTTCGGAGGAGGGATAGGATAGCCAATTTGCAAACCAACATTTCCATTACAAAAGCATCCTACGAAAGCATATTACGAGCATATTACGAAAGCATACTTATCAAACATATTACGAAAGCGTGCATGCAATGAAATTCACGTTCATCTGCCATCGTTGATCAGCATGGCTTCGCTAAGGGTTACAGTCTTTATATAGCTTTCGTTAGCTTAATAATTACTATTATTTACGGAATTAGCAAAACAAAAATGATGCTCAATGCCTGAATCGCATGCTCTCACTATCTTTCGCACATACCTGGATTTGCGGTATGCCATATCCTGAGTAGCTTTGATCAGAAAGGAATATGAACAAACGCTTACTGGTATATAAGCCGCCAAGATGCATGCAAAAAGGTGAGCAGGATGACGAGGCCTGTGCTGGTCGGCACTTGCAACCGGCTTCTTTTTCAAGTGCCGCCAATTTTCCATGCCTCGCCAATTGTACTAATGATTGAAGTTCCTTAAATGCGTGGGAGTGGGATGCGATGGGGTGCCTTTGTCATTTTCTGCGTGCGCCTGTATGCCTTGTAGCCACCTGCCCTTTGTGACAAGTGATAATAACTATAGTCTACCACAGCTTCAATGAGGCTGTTTAGGGATTTTTCATGTCCTCAACAGAGTATAATAGGGTGAGCATAAAATGCATGCAAGTACATATGGATAAGACATGTAGCTGTGGAATCTCAACGATAAATACAAAAATGAAGATGATGGGTGGTTGAAAAGAACTGAATGAGGTGACTACTGCATGCGTTGGCGTATTATTGAACGTGGACTAAAGCGTGAACTAGAGTTAAGTTGAATGAATTAGAGTGAATTCGAACTGAATTGAACTGTAATTTTCCACTGAACTAAACTGAGCTAACTCAGCGCCGTTTATTTACATGTGGAACTTCATCAATATGTGACTAGCTGCAACTGAATTATCACCTGTCAAAGGCTGTCCAATTATTTCGCCACCGTCGACTATGGCGGCAGCAGTGACGTTCCTCGCATGGACAGTAGTACCCCATCTCGCTGACTGCACCCCTGATGGTAACAAGCTTAGCAGCTGCCTCGCTGTATACCGATTGGTGTCACGAGGCTCGTCTGGGTATCAGGCGACACTGGGGTCGGGTCGCTCGACAGACCAGTGGAGTCGTAAAAGCACCGTGCACGTGGGCAATGCATCACTGTGCACCGATTCGGAGACCACTGATACGGCTACCCGCTATTCAAATGGCACCACAACCCGCTCTGACTGTCCGAAACCGAGTGCTCGCTTCACAAACAAGATGATTCACACAAGTGCTATTAGAGCTGCCAAAGCCGCACACACTTGTTGCCACAAACGGGTGGCTGTGGGAGGCGCATGCCAGTGAAGGAAGCCTGCAGGCGTCGGCTAATAGCGAGAGCAAACCCACTGTCGCCAGCGGATGGCTTAGCCGTGACGTCACGGTCGGTGGCGGCTCTCGGACCAACCGCGTCGGCGCTGCCGCCTGAAGCCGCTAGCAGCCAGCCAGCCAGGCACACACACGGCCAGTCAGGCGCGCATAACCATTCAGGCGGGCACAGCCAGCTAGGCGCACACAGCCAGTCAGGCGCACACACAGCCAGTCAGGCGCACACACAGCCAGTCAGGCGCACACACAGCCAGTCAGGCGCACACACAGCCAGTCAGGCGCACACACAGCCAGTCAGGCGCACACACAGCCAGTCAGGCGCACACACGGCCAGTCAGGCGCACACACAGCCAGTCAGGCGCACACACAGCCAGTCAGGCGCACACACAGCCAGTCAGGCGCACACACAGCCAGTCAGGCGCACACACAGCCAGTCAGGCGCACACACAGCCAGTCGGGCACACACACAGCCAGTCAGGCGCACACACAGCCAGTCAGGCGCACACACAGCCAGTCAGGCGCACACACAGCCCGTCAGGCGCACACACAGCCAGTCAGGCGCACACACGGCCAGTCAGGCGCACACACAGCCAGTCAGGCGCACACACAGCCAGTCAGGCGCACACACAGCCAGTCGGGCACACACAGCCAGTCAGGCGCCACACAGCCAGTCGGGCACACACAGCCAGTCAGGCGCACACACAGCCGTCAGGCGCACACACAGCCAGTCAGGCGCACACACGGCCAGTCAGGCGCAAGCCAGTCAGGCGCACACAGCCAGTCAGGCGCACACAGCCAGTCAGGCGCACACACAGCCAGTCAGGCGCACACACGGCCAGTCAGGCGCACACACGGCCAGTCAGGCGCACACACAGCCAGTCAGGCGCACACACAGCCAGTCAGGCGCACACACAGCCAGTCAGGCGCACACACAGCCAGTCAGGCGCACACACAGCCAGTCAGGCGCACACACAGCCAGTCAGGCCGCACACAGCCAGTCAGGCGCACACAGCCAGTCAGGCGCACACAGCCAGTCAGGCGCACACACAGCCAGTCAGGCGCACACACGGCCAGTCAGGCGCAGCACACAGCCAGTCAGGCGCACACACAGCCCAGCAAGCCAGTCAGGCGCACACACAGCCCGTCAGGCGCACACACAGCCAGTCAGGCGCACACACAGCCAGTCAGGCGCACACACAGCCCGTCAGGCGCACACACAGCCAGTCAGGCGTACACACAGCCAGTCAGGCGCACACACAGCCAGTCAGGCGCGCCAACCACAATGATTCAATCACACCGCAATAAAGTCACAATTACGACACAATGAAGCCATAATCACATAACAACCAAGTCACAATTACGACACAATATAGCCACAATTACCATACAATCATGCCAGAATCAAGTCACAATCACATCACAGTCCAGTCACAATTACGCCAACTGTCAGGTCGCAGGCCATCACCAGCGATGCCTGCGAAATTTGCGTGGGTAATTGGCGCACGTCTGTTTCTGGCGGCGGGGAAGACCCGTTAGTCGGGGCTGAGGTGACCCCTGTCGTGACCTCGTCGCAGAACAAATCCCGCTTCTTTCTGAGTCGACAGTAGCCTAATGTCGGCCGGAGGTGTCGCGCCAGAGCCGCTCCCTTGTGCCGGCGCCGACGTGCGGCACTTTTGGCGCAGCTGGCACCAATTATCGCCTGCTGAGGAGCGACCTTTCACAGCGACTGGCGTTTTCTGCAGACATTCCATGTGACTCCGCCGACAGCGGCGGTTCTTTTCCATCAGACGCGTCACACTGTGGTGAGCTTTTTCACGAAGCGCAATTGCCGCCGTGAATGGAAGTTTGGAAGCTGATTTTATGTGCCGAAACTAACCTAAGCACGTGGTTATCGACACAAAGCGTTGAGTTGGAAGCAGTGGAATTATGTGATTATGGCATCGTGAACGGCTCAAGGCGTAATTGGTCCCGCAACGTAACGGGACAGAAAGATCATACAAGCATACAAAAACAAACTTACGTACTAACCGCTCGAGTCGGCTCATAGTAGTTGATGAGCTCGTTGCGTCGTTTGTAAAATGACTGCCTCCAAGCTTAACTGAGTGCAGGTCGCCATGGCTGAATAATCTCCTCACTTTTGGAGGAGCGGTCTCAGTCTCGGGCAAGGTTTTTTCGCCGGGAAGTTTGTCGCTTTCAAGGAAACGGAGGAATGTGGGAAGATGTTCTGCTAGGGAAGATGTTCTGCTAAGGAAGATGTTCTGCTAGCTGCCAAATTTGTTGAAGAAAGGGAATTGAGATGTGCTTCAAGAGCAAAAAAGAGCCGAAAAAAGTTCACCGCACCGCAGAATTAGAGGCAGAGCATAGACAATGAAGTCACACAACACGTCGAGGTGGAGGAGAACGCAACGTAACACATAGCACTATCTAAGACTGCATTTCATCACATAAACCTATACCTTCAGAATTTTGTCCTGTGGTAGTTTGTTGAAAGACGAATGTAGGTTTCAGGGAGTTTTGCTTGATGTTGTATAGGGTTTCAAGGAAACGTCAATGATCCTTCCATTGCATAGCTCGGCACAACAGATGGCCCGCAAAAGCCGAAGGCAGCAACCGAGTGGCGTTTGCACGCTCTGCTGCTTGCATAATATGTGGCTATTCGTTGTAGCCAATGTCATGACCGAGGGGCTACCGGGTGGCGAGTTCACTGGCCCTTGGCGCGCAGACAGAGACGCTCCGGATCCAGCCCAACCGGTCGGTTGACTCCGGCAGCCCATTCGATCGGCCCAGTTCACAGATTGACCGATTGGAAGCCACCGGAACCCGGGGAGGGGAGGCAGCCGGCAAGTCGTGTTCCTCAGAGCCACCGGCCGACCAGCGGCCCGCGTCCTCTGGCCGGCACGGGGTGCTTTCCGCCGGCCAGCGGCCGAGGGCCGCCAGCGATCGGCGCGCCAGCGACGCCGGGGACTCCGGCGGCGCCGCTCATGCTCACTGAACCGGAAAGCGGCAACGGGCGGCTAACGGCGCCACTTGTGCTCGACCTTCCCTATGCCGGCTACACGGTGCCGACGGCTGTGGGGCGCCTGCGGGCGGTCGTTTGGAGGCGTCACGCTGCCCGCCGGCAGGTGCCACCACTCCACCCGACCCTGCTCTGTCGGCACAGCGCCGCGTACCGATCGATGCGCTGGCCACAGGGCCGGCGCGCCAAAGACGAGACGATCCAGAGATGTGGCGTCGGTTACTTTAGAAGCCACCTGTCGGAGTGGTGGCCGTTGGAGAACGATCTGCAGTGAAGGAACGATCTTGGAAGCTGGGGAGGGGGTTATTCTTAAGTGGTTTCTTTCCATTCACACCATGGGACAAAGTAAAAGTTACTCGACATGGGAGCAGCAGCTATCCTCGTGCTTCCTCCACCTGCTTCTAGTCCAGAGCTATTCGCTGGTGCTGGGCACGGCAGTCTGGCGACACTGGGCGGCCACACAACTGACCTCCACACCTGCCAGGCGGCAGGACGACCGTGGCGGCCGGTCACAAAACTGACCTCCACACCTGCCAGGTGGCAGGACGACCGTGGCGGCCGGCCACACAACTGACCTCCACGCCTGCCAGGTGGCAGGACTACCGTAGCGGCCGGCCACACAACTGACCTCCACGCCGGCCAGGTGGCAGGACGACCGTGGCGCTCGGCCGCCAACCGATCAAGCCGACATGGGATGGCTTGGTGAAACAAGGGTCGGTCAGCCGACCATCAGACCAAGCCGGCTGACAACGGGGCGGTCAGCCGGTCCTCAGACAAAGCCGGCAAGTCGCGTCAGCGCAGCTGGGGAGCCGGTTTCCGGTCATCCAGGCGTGTAGGTCAGCGTCGCGAGGACACTCGGCGCAGCCAGCCGGTCGTGACGATTTTCCGACAGCAGAAATCCTGTTTTTGTGCCGTCCAGTTATCGTGTGCGGAGCGAGACAAGAAGCATTTTAACGATATCATCAATTCCGAAGCGGAAGCCTGTACTCCGATACCATCGCCGAGTGTTCCTGTGGTATTCTTTGGACAATGATACCATAGTTTAGTGTGTATTTAAGTGGTTTTTGCATCTAAATTTCCAGATAATGACAATCTGTCCAGTAAGCCAAATCGTTGTTGAAACTTGCAAGCCTATACGTCAACTTGCGGTCGGTGTCTGTCAATCTTTGCAATTCATACGAGCATCCTTTTGGGAAAAAGACGCTCAAATAGTTATCATAAATGCCACAAGTCAAGTAGTTAGTAAACTAAGCATGCGTTGAGTCAAGAGCGTAGAGCAATGCCGGGATCTCAACTGAAGCATCAAGGTCGCACCACGCTGAAGGGGGCTCAATTCATCCGGCGATGAACAAACGCATTTTATGTTCTCTTTAACTCGCGCAGCTCCATTGTAAGAGTTCAGGGGAGATCTCAGCCTACTATGCTATGCGCGCTTCATTAACTTGACCATGCCGGGACGGCGTCAGCACAGGGCCCGATCTACTGACCGCTGGTCGGCCGCGGGCCCCGCAGGCCGCAGGCCGCAGGCCCTCGAAGCCGGGTGCCATCAGCATGTGGCATCCGGACCGCCCGTCCGCCGGGAGCGGAGCTAAACTGACACTGGTGTGTAAAGGGTGACGCTTAAGCGGCGCTCGCTGCCCCGCCACCATTTGACTCTGCATACAGTAACGGTCTATGCTCTATTAACACAGCAATCACTCAACAGTTACGCGACGATGGCTCCTACGGATGCCCCAGCGTTCCACAACCGGGCTAAGCATAGGCCGTAAAGCAGCCACTACTATCTGTCGAAAGAGAATGGTGAGAAAGCACGATGCACAGGCAACTGGCTTCCGGGGATTGCTAACGGATCATACCACCACACTGGGAAATTATCTCTGTGAGTGACTGAGGCGTTGCTTGTTTGCAGAAAGTGAATTCTCAGAGCGAAATCTGCTGCATGATTCAATTGTCAGAAGCACAAATTGCCTGTTAGCTTTCAAAGCCCACTTAGCTCTTAGTCTGAGGAAGCATAATGATCATAATTTGACACGTCATGTTTGTGAAATGAGCAGGCTCAAATATTTCGCACTGGTAGACCTGGACAATGTGCAGTGATGCCGCCGGTAGGCAAAGGTTGTGGCACGTCGCGGCCACATCACTGTTCGATAACCGAAGCATTGTCAGGATGTATTGGTGCAGAATTCAGCACGAGGCGCCAAACATTATATTGGTGTAGTATTCGGCCAGAGGGACCAAATATTGCATTGGTGTAGTATTCAGCCAGAGGCACCAAACATTGCACCCTGTGAGTAGGTGACACCACCAGAAAACTGCAGCTGGTTTCGTGTTGTCACAGGACCGGAGGAAATTACTTCAAATTGTATGTGCGCATCGTGCGTTAGATTGTGATGAACTGCATTCGTTTTTAGTGCAGCGCATGCAGGTCGTTAGAGCACAGTTTGTCGCCACGATCACTCAGTTTGTTAGTGCTCTGACCTGCATTGGAATCTGCCTACCTCTCCTGTTTGTTGAAGATATCTAAAAACACGGGCAGGGATACTGCAATGAAATATTGTTGCAAGTTAAGTACCTTATTGCAAGTTAAGAAGCACATCGCAAACAAAGCGATTTTTTAAAAACCGTTGCTAAGTATAGGAACTGCGGTGATGCAAAGTCGACCCATCGGCCGCCGGCCGGCCGCCACAAAGGTTTTGTCGTCACGGTGGCGAGGAGGTGAGGCGCGCCGGCCAATCGGCTGACCTCATTGGACCCTGGAGGCATTGATCTAGGATCGTAAAAGTTGACTGCAGCGAGTTCACGACAGTCGCAATCTTTTCTCCAAGTTTTGCGCCGGCTCCAAGTTTAGTTTCGGTAGTTTCCAAGATATATGAGGTTCCGCCATTTTCGGTTCGCGATATGCTAGATGCCTTTTTGTGCACGTGTTCAACTTCCCGTGAAATTATGCCGTGGAACTGGAATTCACGGATCGGATGGTGTGGTTAGGGTTCACGTAACAAGCCCTGCTTAGCATAAGACCTTGGTCCATAAAGCCACCCATGAAGAATTCTAACTAAATTTATAAATATAAGTGTAAAATAGCCTCCATGCAACGAAAACTTTCAGCATCGAATCATCATTAATTTTCGCCGGGAAAAGCTCCAGTTTGATATGCTAAAGACCTCCGGACTGCGTCTTCACCTTCAGCGGAACATTGACCATCGAGAGCGCGAGTTCTGCGGGGTGTTGGTTAGCTGCTCCGATTATTGCATACAGCCAGTGGCAGCATAAAAAGCGGCTCGCCTACCTGGGCCGTCCTCGTTCAGCGGCCTCACTCCCGTTCAACTGACGCTACAACATCGGAAGTCAGACTCAAGGGTCACGCGACAAACCCTGCTCACCTGGGCTCTGATCCGGTGAGGTCATTTCATCAAGCATCCAGTGTTGACTTGAAAGAAAGGCATAGACACGTGATGTCCGCAATGCGGCGGGGTGACAGACAGCGCGTGTGTCAGTATCCGAGCACCTCCGCGACAGCAAAACAGCCGGGTTGCGTCACGAGAGGGCACTCACGTCTGAGGCTGGTGCTGTTCACGAGACCGATGTCCACGTCGTCCTTGCCCCTAAAAGTGCAACAAGTGAGTGGGCATTCATGTGGCAAAAAGAGCCAGTCGACGCTGTCGAGAACTCGGGCAAGGCACCATTACCTGATTCACCTATTCACGCACCGTGAAATGTGTGTTTTACGGAGCCAGGAGGGCGGGGATCGAATCGTCTCGCGTGGCCTGCTTCTCTGCTGCATCTGTTGGCCTCCTACAGGTAGCTTAGGGCTCCTACGTGTTTCTTCAGCGAAAGATGATGCACAAGCCGAGGGTCTAAAACATCCACTTCGTGCGATAAGTTCATGGTAGCTACGGCGCCAGCGTGATGTGCTGTGGCTCGGTTTGGTAACTCGAGCAGTCAAACAATTTGCCGGTACAGACCGCAAGCTTGCCAAGTTTGTTCGCGAGGAACATTGGTCGATGAGTTGCGCGTGTGCAGTGTGCACTGGGCAGTCGGAAGCGGCAACCGGTGCGTGCAGCCACACTGAAATGGCTCCTTCACTCGTGCACCAGTTCGCCCCTGTCGACGACGTGCGCCGTGAACGTGACTCCGCAGACCCGCAAGAGCACGAGCCGTGCCGGTGGGATCGGCACCGGTGCCAATTTTTCCGACCGCCGACGACCGTTAGTCGACTGGGGCGCAGTGGCGTCCCGTGGCGGACCCACTGGCCCAGTGGCGGAGAAACAGTGGCAGCCCATGGTGGGCCCACTGGCTCAATGGCGGAGAAACAGTGGCCTACTGGGTCACAGTGGCGGCTCGTGGTGGGCCCACTGGCCCAGTAGGGAAGAAACAGTGGCCTACTGGGGTGCAGTGGTGTCCCCTGGTGGGCCTACTGGCTCAATGGGAAAGACACAGTAGCCTGCGACTGGCTGGCTGGCTGGTTTCCGGCCCGGTGAGAACTTCCGGCGGGAACTTTGACGAGTTCGACCTGTGCGGATGTGCCAGCGTCGATGGGCTGGGGTGAGGTAAAACCGCCGCCACCACTTTTTGCTGGCGGTAGAGTGGAGAGGAGCCAAGGCTGACCAGGGTGACCCTTCGGCGTGTGACTGACTGAGCCGAACTTGTTCGTTCCGCGTCGCTAAGTGGCGTGTTGTGAACCACCAGATAGCAGGGCAATTGTACGACCGAGGCGTGCCCGGGCACGTACCACAGACAACGGATAGATGCAATCGGGAACGTTATCGCCCTTAGTCCGCTGCACACTGCTGATGCCTCATTTTTAGTTGACAGAGACTGCTCACACTCAAGCAAGAGAGCAGCAACACAGTACTGATTTGAATTCGGACAAATCATTCAACCTGCCATGCCGACTCCGCCGGCCGAAAACCTCGTGTGGAGCGGCGTGGCTCTGAGTACGCCGCGTGCGCGATGCCTGCGTCGGCGTCCGTCACACCGCACCGGAACTACGGAGGCCGACGTACGCGCCCGCGACCTTGTCCGTGACGCCACCCAATTGCCATCGGTGCTGCCCGTATGCTGCGGGTGTCAGACGCGCCTGTGATGTCACGACGTTGACGCGCCGCCGAGCCGACGACGTGACCCACAGATGTCTGGAGGTGTAGCTCTTCGTGTGTAAACATCGTATGAGCGGAATACTAGAACCCTGCCCAGCTTTCGACGGTGGCGTCAGGGGACGAGTAGTCTAGAGGTAAGTTGCCCGCCTCACAAACGAAGGATTGTGGGTTCGAGTCTCGCCTGTCGCTACTCTTCGCCCGCGACTAATCGGCGTGAGAAATTGGCGACGCTACATGACTCAACGGTCGACGTGTCGTAAAGCCACTAACCACCCGGTGGCGTCTCACTGTGTGCGCCGAGGAGAACCCCACGACTTCTGCTTTCTTGTGTGATGCGTACTTGGATCGGACTCCAAGTGGTCACGGGCCGGCTGGTCATGGCAGGGTGGTCCTCCGTCGACTAGCCGTGACGAGGTGGTCCTCCGTCAACTGATCGTGACGAGGTGGTTCTCCGTCGGCTGATTATGACGAGGTGATCCTCCGTCGACTGGCCGTGACGAGGTGGTCCTTCGTCGTCTGATTATGACTAGGTGGTCCTCCGTCGACTGATCGTGACGAGGTGGTCCTCCGTCGACTGGTTGTGACGAGGTGGTCCTCCGTCGACTGATCTTGACGAGGTGGTCCTCCGTCGACTGATCGTGACGAGGTGGTCCTCCGTCGACTGATCGTGACGAGGTGGTCCTCCGTCGACTGATCGTGACGAGGTGGTCCTCCGTCGGCTGATTATGACGAGGTGGTCCTCCGTCGACTGATCGTGACGAGGTGGTCCTCCGTCTCACTGTCAACGGAGGTGACGAGGTGGTCCTACGTCGACTGACCGTGACGAGGTGATCCTCCGTCGACTGGTCGTGACGAGGTGGTCCTCCGTCGATTGATCGTGACGAGGTGATCCTCCGTCGACTAGTCGTAACGAGGTGGTCCTCCGTCGACTGATCGTGACGAGGTGGTCCTCCGTCGACTGGCCGTGACGAGGTGGTCCTCCGTCGACTGACCGTGACGAGGTGATCCTCCGTCGACTGGTCGTGACGAGGTGGTCCTCCGTCGACTGATCGTGATTAGATACTCGCCGGCCAGTGCCACTATCATTGCTGACAGAGCGTCACTGATGACGTCATTACGATCACCGGCTGTGTTCCGTTACGGCGCACATATGGCGGCGGCCGGGCCGTCTGGCCATGCCGGTGCACGCACTCTGCGCGATGTGTCGGTGGGTTCCGCTGGCAACTGGAGCAGTGACCATGTCGGCGCGGCGACAGCAGATCCGGCCGCCACTGCCCGGTCCACCAGGTCGTAATTGATGCTGTGGACAGTGGTCGTCGGCCGGGCTGGTGGGAAGTAGCAGCAGTCGGGCTGGTCTCGGCGGCGATTCGTCCGACCGGTGGACTATAATCCGATGTCGCACGCTCGGTCGTCCACGCACCGACTGGTTCACAGCTGCCGGCTGATGGGCCGGGCGGACGGTACTGACAAGGAAGAGGTAATGTGTCGGAGCGACGAGGAGAAGCAGGTGCCACGCTGATGGGTGGCCGATGGCTCTGGCATGTGGTGGTGGACAAATGGTGGGTACCACCGCCACCAGCAGACGTCTACAGCGCGACCCGCATACGGACCGATTTCGACAGGCTACGCTTTGTCGAGCGTAACGGTGCCGAACCATTTCGGCTCATCTCGTCTTCCTCTCGGAAGAGCACCTCACCCCACCCTCGTGGTATATACACAAGGAGACACATAATGCACCGCGCCCTGGTGCCGTCCTCGAACTATCAAATTTCCCCCGTCTCGGCCACCCTGGCGCGGCTTGTGGCAAGGTAAAATGGCTCGAAAGTGAGCGAGAGAGAGAGAGAGAGAGAGAGAGAGAGAGAGAGAGAGAGAGAGAGAGAGAGAGAGAGAGAGAGAGAGAGAGAGAGAGAGAGAGAGAGAGAGAGAGAGAGAGAGAGAGAGAGAGAGAGAGAGAGAGAGAGAGAGAGAGAGAGAGAGAGAGAGAGAGAGAGAGAGAGAGAGAGAGAGAGAGAGAGAGAGTGAGAGAGAGAGAGGGGGGGTAGGGAGAGAGAGAGAGCAACATCAGGGTGTGACGTGTCAGCGGTGACGTCACGGCAGCTCGCCCCTGCCCATGTGTCGGCGCCGGGCTGTCCGAGCCCGTCACAGAGTGCCGCTCCGGCGCCGCCCCTCGGAGCGGAACGTCTTCAGAAGTGGGTGACGCCGAGCGGGCTAGCCAGCCGGCACCAAGAACCTACTTCCCGGCCGTGGTGCGGCCGAGTCTGCCCGCAGATGTCCTGCAGACGACACACAAACGGCCCACAGACGGCCACAGACGCCCCACCGACACACAGACGGCTCACAGACGGCTCACAGACGGCCCACCGGCACACAGACGGCCCACCGGCACACGGGCGGCTCACAGACGGCCCACAGACGGCCCACCGGCGCACAGACGGCCCACCGGCACACAGACGGCTCACAGACGGCCCACAGACGCACGAACGGCACACAAACGGTCCACAGACACACATACGGCTCACATAGGCGTCTCAGCCGGCCCACAGAGGCGTCCCAGCCGGCCTATAGAGGCGGCTCAGCACGCGCCACAGACCGTCGAGCCGCCTGTAAGTTGGTCGAGCGACACGACGACCACGGTCCGATCCGCTCCACTGACGACCGCCACCACGATGAACGGAACTCGCCAGATGGCTCGGGAAGGTGTTCAGCAATGGGCCACCGTTCACAAGAGGCTCCGCTGTGCGCGACCACGCCGGACTGGAAGGGATCAGCACAGTCACGATCTGCTCCGTGCTGCGAACGTCGGAGCGGGGAGCAGGCGTGTGCGTGAAGCGCCACCGACAGGACGTCGGAGGCGCCAGGGCGGTGGTGTGAGCGCCGCTGATGGCCGACAGGACGTCGGAGGCGCCAGGACGGTGGCGTATGCACTTCTGATGGCCGACAGGATGTCGGAGGCGCCAGGGCGGTGGTGTGAGCGCCGCTGATGGCCGACAGCACGTCGGAGGCGCCAGGACGGTGGTGTGTACATCTCTGATGGCCGACAGGACTTCGGAAACGCCAGGACGGTGGTGTATGCACCTTTGATGGCCGACAGAATGTCGGAGGCGCCAGGGCGGTGGTGTATGCACTGCTGATGGCCGACAGGACGTCGGAGGCGCCAGGGCGGTGGTGTGAGCGCCGCTGATGGCCGACAGGACGTCGGAGGCGCCAGGACGGTGGTGTGTACACCTCTGATGGCTGTGCGACATGCAGCGGTGTCGTAGTAATTATAGCCACCGGGCGTCTGTCATACTCGGAGCCATCGCTCTGGGTGGTGTGGGCAGTAACTCGGTGGGGTCGGCGGCAAAAACGGTCGGACGCTGAGCTGCCGAGGCGGGTATTCCGCTGCCGGCGCAGTATTCTCCCCATGTCGGCTGACGCACGGCCAATTTACCTCCGTGGTGGGGCAATCCCGTGCACGCACCTCTCGGCGGGGAGGTGGCCGGACCCGGCGGGAGTCTCGCCGTCGACCGCATCCTCCCAGAGGTGGTCTCCGCAACATCCGTATCCGTGCTCGCTGCGGTTGAGTAGAGAGCGAAACGATATGTTGCGGACCGTGTCGAGTGGCGTTTTCATCGCCGGCGACAGCGTTCTGTCAATCTCTCACAATGTTTTCCCAACGTCAAATGCTAATGATGGCTCTCCCACTAAGAGCAGAATAAATCACAATACTTTGCCCTATGACCGCATAAATAATCCAGTTCAAACATTCGACGGTGAAGCGCCTCGACACCGCAACAAACACCCATGCACATAGCTGCTCGCACGTAACCTACAACAAAGACGCACGGCGCGATATCCATCACGCTGCCAGCCCACCGCTGCATCTCCCACATAAATATGTCCGCCGCGCGGAGGCCGCACACGGCCGCATTGCCGACACGACGCGTTCGCTGCGGTCACACGCAAAAAGTCGCGTTGCCGGCCGGCGGAAAACAAAGGGTGGCGCGCGGGAAAACGCCGGCGCTGTGTTGGCGCACGACTAACGGGCCCAGAATGTCGGCCCGGCATTGACGGCGGCCGCGGAGAGCATCAGATACAAATCGGCCGGCCGACCCGGCCCATTGTTGAAGCCGCGGAAAAAGCCGCGACGCGTTCAAGCCGACCGGCACGCGCTCTGCGCCGGGTAAAAACGGCTGATTAGACGCGCCGCCGCGTCATAAGTGGAGTGGAACGTGGCGCGCCGCAGAGAGCGTTTCTCACGGTCAGCAGCACCTCCCGCGGCCCGAGTGCATCTGGTAATTTTTCCCGCGCTGCGACCGTGCCATATTGGGAATGAGTTCAGCCGGGTGTTGGGAAGGCCTGTCAGTATGCCATTTACAGCGGCGGAAGACATCAGGGAAGCCGTGTCCACACGAGCCACATTGTAGTGAGATTACAGCTCGGTCAGGCATGTCGGCTGGGCTCATTACGAGCCTCCGCGCGCGCACATCGGCCATCGACGCCTCGTCTGGCTGGGTGTCACTAGACTAGCAGCGTTCTCGTCCGATAACAGCCGCAGCACATGTGCATGCCTCTATGCAGTCCTGCTGGTGTCCGAAAGGAGGCGCTGGCAGGTACAGCGGATGCCCTAAAATTACCGCCCCGCCCGCCACGCTCTTCGACGGACAAAGCCCATTGGGAAAACTCTCACCCGTGGGAAGGTAATTTGGCTCGGCTCTCCTCCCCGGCACTACGTCATTGAACGCTTCTCACACTTAGTAAAAAATGCATGTTATTCTATCTGAGCACGATACGATGGGGATGAGGGGAATGGGCGTGCAGTCTTCGTCGCGGAATCTCTTTAGTGGAAAATTACCATTTAGCACATCGAAGAGTGATCGTGGCATCAATATAGAGAAGATGTCAGAAGGATATGCAGGCACCAATTGCCAGTAGTTTCGGTCTGGTACGGTGTTTTGAAACATGCGAGGTCTTGGGTACGTTATTTTCATGCAACTCCGATATAAATAATTGGATAGATAAAACTAAAAATAATGTAAATTGTCAAAGGATCCCATACTAAGCATGCAACTGTAGCAGTCTTTTGCTTAGCGAATAATGCACACATGGGTCCTTCGATAAACACCGTTACCACAAAGAAAAGTGGAAACCTCTCCGTGATAAAAACGTCACTATTGCACAGCAACCATAAAACAACGTCACAATAACATTGAAGTGCGAACCATGATTTCGATTTTGCCTGCTGACGTGACGACAATCGTTTCAGTTCAGCGATGATGGGGAATTCGGCGCCGGACAGTCGCAGGATGCAGAATGCTGTCCTCATCGCCGGCATGGTCGCAGCCATATTCTCAGTGTGTGATGGTAAGTTCTCTTTTCCACACATATCTGTATTATCAGATCACTCATGACTTAGATAGCTGAAGCAAAATGTTGGATGAACTTATACATCGTGTTTAATGGTAACCGCGGTTTCTTAGACATATCCGATGCGTCCAAAAATGTACAGTTTCACAAATATGATAATCTACCTCCTCAAACTTAAAACGCCACTACGTGCATAGCATTGAACCCCTGAATAACCGCAGATACCGCTGCCTAGTTCTCCGCCACATATCTGACTGACGAGATGATATGGCTCGGAAACGTCAAGCTATGTTGTCGCAAAACCGAACAGAACTACCGGTGCCGATTTATGCTGTCTGATTATATATATATACACACACACACACACGCTATATATATATATATATATATATATATATATATATATATATATATATATATATATATATATATACATCACACGTTAGGTTTCTCTCCGCTACTTGGAGTAGTGTGTGCGGCTGCCCTTGCCAGACAATGAATGAGCTAGAAGAGATGACACTGCGCTCAACATTTATCATTGAACCGTCATATACAGTGACGCTGTTGCTCCTCGTTCTCCCGTGCAGCGGCCGTTGCCTTTGAGAAGCTGACGGACATGGATTACCGGGGCAACACCTACTACACCATCCGCAACCTGACGCTGTACGAGTGTCAGGGCTGGTGCCGTGAGGAGCCGGAGTGCCAGGCGGCCTCCTTCAGGTGAGTGTCACTCGCCGATTGCCAGATGTACCCGGCTGCCGCGGCATCCTGGTGTACTGGATCCACCGGAAATGTACTAGATCCGCCGGAAATCACGTCTGGAAGACCAACTGCCACACGACTGTACTGGTAATCCGATCGCCAAATGCTTTCCAGAAGAGCATTTCTCGGGCACTTCGGAAGGAAGATTACGGCACCCTGGTTAACAATCAGAATCACCTATTGATATTCGGGCAGCATATGAGTCATGCACCGTGGTCTTATTGGTCCATCTTCAAACCCCCTCACAACCCCTCACTGCCCAATCGGCAGCGTGAATCACCCCCCTGCCCCCGCTCGTAACAGACCGTAACGCCGAGCAGTTATTTCCACATTCACGCCCCCGACCGTCAGCGCGGTCAACACGACTGAGTGTTCCGTCAGCCGGCCAGTCCGGTCTGCCAGATTGTCGGGTGGGGCGCCGCCGTCAGGCCCGCACAGTCTGTCGCGTGCCTGGTTCAGCGCACCTTGAGCGGTCACTTCCTGAGATGCCGGCGGCGGCGGCGCGGCGGCGCTTTACAGAAATGGCCCGGATACACCGCCCGGCCGACCAGAACGGACGCGAGTCCCGCAGCCAACCGCGCCGCAGAGGGACCGGACGCTCCGCACCACCAGCCGCCGCCGGCAGAGGGCCGCACGCCAACCGCGCCGCAGAGGGACCGGACGCTCCGCACCACCAGCCGCCGCCGGCAGAGGGACCGGACGCTCTGCATCACCAGCCGCCGCCGGCAGAGGGACCGGACGCTCCGCACCACCAGCCGCCGCCGGCAGAGGGACCGGACGCTCCGCACCACCAGCCGCCGCCGGCAGAGGGACCGGACGCTCCGCACCACCAGCCGCCGCCGGCAGAGGGACCGGACGCTCTGCATCACCAGCCGCCGCCGGCAGAGGGACCGGACGCTCTGCATCACCAGCCGCCGCCGGCAGAGGGACCGGACGCTCCGCACCACCAGCCGCGGGCACGTGGGCTGTCGCCGCCGGTCATCAGCACCTGTGGTGCGGCGGCCACGCCAGCCGACAGCCATACCGGACATGGTCGCCACTTTGTTGTTCATATTCGGTTTCTGTCCCGGCTCCGGCTCTGACTACTCCGGCTCCGACCACCGCTCGCGCTCCTATCCCGGCCTTTGCTCCTGCTCTGACTCCTGCCCCTGTCCAAGCTCCAGCTCGGGCTATTCCGGCTCCGACCGCCGCTCTCGCTCCTGCTCTTGCTCCTGCTCCGGCTCCTGCTCGGGCTCCGACTCAGGCCTCTGTTGCTCCTACTCCTGCTCCTACTCCTACTGCGGCTCAGTGATGCTACCTGCAGGGCTGAGACAGCGCGGCGTGACCTTGCGACGTCTTCCGTTGCAGCTTCGTGACGAATCCGCTGACTCCGGTGCAGGAGACGGTGTGTCTGCTGCAGAACGAGACGTCCGCCAACAACCCGTCCGCCGTGCCGCAGCTGGCCATCAGCACCTACTACATGATAAAGCTCAGGTTACGCTCAGGTGAGCTTCCCCAGCTGCCGCGTGTGACATCCTACCGCACCCCCCCGCCCGGCTAGCCGTCAGCTTACGTCAGCCCCGCATGCGGACGCCTGCTCTGGGACGGGTTGCACGCATGTGGCTTCCTCTGACTTGCGTCCCCCCGGGGAAAATACACCGACGCCGTGCCAGAGTTTATGAGGCGTGGAGAATAAGCACCGTGAGAACGTCCACTTCCCTCCCTCTAAGCGCAACGGAAAGCCAAGCACAGTTAGGACATGGTAGCTGAGCACGCGTCCCATGTCCGCGACTCACTCTCGAAGCCGGGCTCTGAAGACACAGTTAGGACGCGGCAGGCTTTGTAGCGCCACGCGGCACAATAGCACAATCACTCACTGCGCAGGTGCCGTGACAAAAGTCGTAACGCCTCCCGGGACGCCGTGACAATGGCGATAACGCTCAGCGACCGACGAGCGGTCAGCAGGTTCACTGAGGAACACGCATGGCAAGCTCATTTTAACATAGGTATGATCGCCTGTGACGAAACTGAGTTGACGTCTTCCTGGTCTAAATGAGTAATGAGCTTATTTGTTCATTCCTACTATAGTCGTTTATACCAGTCTCGCTTCATTCTTCGTTCATAGTTCATACCCAGCAGGGAAACCTGTCAAACGCAAAGAACACAACACAAAATACAGTTTTTTTTATTGCAGAAATAGAACTCTTTCAATTCCGTGAAACCTCCGAATGAAGAGAGAAAGATGCTAAATCAGCACCGATTGATACCGGATATCACTCCTCCCAGGAAGGGGGACAAGGTCTGTTGCTGATTTAGTTCAGCATGTTGGGGTCTGGTGCTCACCCACTGTCAGTTCGGCTCGCTTACAGTTATGCAGAGCATGTCCGCAATGTCCCTCATCCAGAGTTCGTATGACCCAATCGCGACAATGCGTCGACCCAGCTGACTCAGAGTTGGTCTGACCTGCTCCATTTGTTGGCACGTCCCACACGCGCAGCCACTGAGACCGTCGCTTTGGCGGCCCAGCCGGTGTTCGCTGCTTGCGGTGGTCGCTGCTCAGACGAGCCTGTGTCGCCTGGTCGTGGCGGGTGCTCCCGGGTGTACCGTGACTGGTGCTCCGGGTGTACCGTGACTGGTGCTCACGGGTGTACAGTTGGTGGTGCTCACGGGTGTGCCGTGACTGGTGCCCCCGGGTGTGTCATGATTTGTGCTCTCGGGTGTACAGTTGGTGGTGCTCCCGGGTGCACGGTGACTGGTGCTCCGGGTGTACAGTTGGTGGTGCTCCGGGTGTACAGTTGGTGGTGCTCCGGGTGTACCGTGACTAGTGCTCCCGGGTGTACCGTGATCGGTGCCCTCGGGTGTGTCATGATTTGTGCTCTCGGATGTTCCGTGGGTGGTGCCCCGGGTGTATCGTGACCGGTACCCTCGGATGTGCAGTGACCGATGCTCTCGGGTGTACAGTGGCCGGTGCTCCCGGTTGTGCAGTGGCTGGTGCTCCCAGGTGTACCGTGACTGGTGCTCCGGGTGTACAGTTGGTGGTGCTCTGGGTGTACCGTGACTGGTGCTCTCGGGTGTACCGTGATCGTGTGCCCTCGGGTGTGTCATGATTTGTGCTCTCGAGTGTTCAGTGGGTGGTGCCCCGGGTGTATCGTGACCGGTACCCTCGGATGTGCAGTGACCGGTACTCCAGAATGTACGGTGACCGGTACTCTCGGGTGTGCCGTGACCGGTACTCCCAAGTGTACCGTGACCGGTACCCTCGGGTGTGCCGTGACCGGTGCTCCCGGGTGTACCGTGATCGGTGCCCTCGGGTGTGTCATGATTTGTGCTCTCGGGTGTTCAGTGGGTGGTGCCACGGGTGTGTCGTGACCGGTACCCTCGGGTGTGCCGTGACCGGTGCTCCCGAGTGTGCCGTGATCGCAGCTGTCGCTACCAGCCGGCGGCCGGGTCGGTGCACGTCTGGGCAGCGGGGCGGAGCTGGTCGGCACGAGCCGTCAGGAGGTTGACCTCTCACGCAGCCGTCGTCGCCACCACCTGGCCAGCCAGTCCCCGGCACGCAGTCGTAAAAGCTCACGAGTTGACGCTTCGTCGTGGCCGACCCATCCGGTGAAGACTCTTCGTGACTAATGCTGAACGCTGCAAAAGGCTGTTGGCTTCTGTCGGGCGTTTTAAGGGCGTGGTATCAGCGAATCGTGCAGGTCCTGCCCAGGAACCATTAATATATAACGACATTTCCTGTATCACAGGAACGGGATCACGCCCGGAACGGGATCACGAACGGGATCCTATATCACGCCCGGCTAATGAGGGCCATTTGTCGCCATGGAAACGGGACGTGGCACTCACTGACTGGCAGGAGGGCAGCCTGTCTGGCAACGGGACGTGGCGTCCACTAGTAGAGCAGCCTGCCCGGTAACGGGACGTGGCGTCCACTAGTAGAGCAGCCTGCCCGGTAACGGGACGTGGCGTCCACTAGTAGAGCAGCCTGCCCGGCAAAGGGACGTGGCGTCCACTAGTAGAGCAGCCTGCCCGGTAACGGGACGTGGCGTCCACTAGTAGGCAGCCTGCCCGGCAACGGGACGTGGCGTCCACTAGTAGAGCAGCCTGCCCGGTAACGGGACGTGGCGTCCACTAGTAGAGCAGCCTGCCCGGTAACGGGACGTGGCGTCCACTAGTAGAGCAGCCTGCCCGGTAACGGGACGTGGCGTCCACTAGTAGAGCAGCCTGCCCGGTAACGGGACGTGGCGTCCACTAGTAGAGCAACCTGCCCGGTAACGGGACGTGGCGTCCACTAGTAGAGCAGCCTGCCCGGTAACGGGACGTGGCGTCCACTAGTAGAGCAGCCTGCCCGGTAACGGGACGTGGCGTCCACTAGTAGAGCAGCCTGCCCGGCAAAGGGACGTGGCGTCCACTAGTAGAGCAGCCTGCCCGGCAAGGGACGTGGCGTCCACTAGTAGAGCAGCCTGCCCGGTAACGGGACGTGGCGTCCACTAGTAGAGCAGCCTGCCCGGCAAAGGGACGTGGCGTCCACTAGTAGAGCAGCCTGCCCGGTAACGGGACGTGGCGTCCACTAGTAGAGCAGCCTGCCCGGTAACGGGACGTGGCGTCCACTAGTAGAGCAGCCTGCCCGGTAACGGGACGTGGCGTCCACTAGTAGAGCAGCCTGCCCGGTAACGGGACGTGGCGTCCACTAGTAGAGCAGCCTGCCCGGCAAAGGGACGTGGCGTCCACTAGTAGAGCAGCCTGCCCGGTAACGGGACGTGGCGTCCACTAGTAGAGCAGCCTGCCCGGTAACGGGACGTGGCGTCCACTAGTAGAGCAGCCTGCCCGGTAACGGGACGTGGCGTCCACTAGCAGAGCAGCCTGCCCGGTAACGGGACCTGACGTCCACTAGTAGAGCGGCCTGCCCGGCAAAGGGACGTGGCATCCATCGACTGGCAGCAGAGTACCCCTGTAACGCAGCCCTTTTCTACTTTCGGAAGCTGGTCAGGCAATGCAACTGAATTTCATACACACAAAAAGTTAGTGCCATGGTTAACCCGAGATGAACTATTTTGATATGTCGTATATTCTATAGAACCAGCAAGAATTAAGATAAGTTTTAATCGTGCTTTGTAAAAGTTTAAGAGGTTATGCCTAAGTCTGCTTCCATTGCCATGACATTGTCATATATGCTCTTCGAAACAAATGAAGCCTTCGGTCAGAGGTCAATAAATGCTGATATTTGTATCTCACTGAAAATCAGAGGGAACATTTTGTCGCATTAGCGAATGTTTTAAGCAGCTCCGCTTCTTTTAAGCGGAGGGTCGTCTGACTTCGGAAGTTTCATAGTATCCCTGCGGCCTTGCACGAAGAAGATCGATCCAAAGCCTAGTAACCTCCCCGCCCCCACGATCCAAAATGCGTGGCGTTACTTTGCCACCGGGCACCCCAATTCCCAGCTAACCAATCTTCGAGAAAGCTAAATTTGTCGCCTGAGTGACAGCGAATTATCGCAAACGATAGTTTTTCCTTCTTCTAAAAACAGATATCTGCCTTTGGTTTTATTCGGGACATGCGGATAATGTGATGATCATAGATAACATCTGGTGCGTTCCGTGACAGATTGACCAATCATTTTCCAATTTTACACCCCATAAATTTGTATTTGGGCCAAAATTGGTGTACAGGGTAGACATGTGCTCTGAACACGCCTGAACAAGTTTTAGCGCGATGGGACTAACGGTTTCGGAGTTATAGCCTCCGGAATTATTTTGAGGTCACACAACAAGGGTATCTTTGGCGATAGATATCTCATCGATGATGAAGAGAAAGTGTGACATATTATGCATGTTTGCGAATCAAAATGATTAAGGAAAACACATCCGTGATAAAATATCAACATTTATCACATTTGACCTCGTGACCCCATGACCTTGTGACCTCGTGACCTTCTGTGACCCCTAACCCATTGAAATTGATAATTTTGATAGCAGAAATACAAACGGGCATGATTTGACTGTCATATATAAAAAAAACGTTTTTCTTTTAAATATCCCATATAGGCGTCCTTTCTCCATGGTTTCTATGATTTTCCGATTTTCGGAACGGAAGGATTTGGGGTAATTTCTCTCCCATTGGAAAACTACGCGGGATCGAACAATTAAATAAAAAGGGGTGATACAAAAACGTTTGCTTAACAAAAGAATCAGAAAGTATCCCGTGACACGATCGATGTTCCCTGGGGCATGCGGCCGGGCCAGGTATGTACTAGCAGACGGCCCGTAATGGCTGACTTGGAGGAAGTCCTGTCTGCAAAGTCAATCCGGCACACACCTGTAGTCCTACCTTAACACATGACAGGTTAAGCATCTGAAAATAACATGAATAAGCAGCATAAATATACATTCCTGTAGCTGCGTGGCTAGCCATTCCCAAGTTCAGCCAGCTGGAGATCCAACAGCACCGTAGGTTTAACAGCGTGGATGCAGTTCGTGCATTTCTCGAATGCCCTATCTAAGTAGGTCATTATTTTCAACTAAGTAATGATGTAAAATGTAATTGTCTGCCAGCAATTCATTCGCTGGCGCCATTTGTCACCAAACCGGATGGCTGGGTTATTTGTTGCACATTGCATGGTGTTGTTGGTGTTGGGGCTTCTCAGTTACATGCTACAGCTCTTGAGGCCATCCGTGATTAATTCCCCAGGAACCATTCAGCCGCAGGATGTCATCGGAAACCACATGGAGCCAATCGCCGAACAAAGGCTTCTTACGTCCGGGAGCAGTGACTGAGCGGGCAGTTTCTGAGCGGAAGCGATCGTTTAAGCCGCGAGCGCGCCGTCATCCCACCGCAGAGACAAACTACCGGGAGATAGCTTGCAGTGTAGCTGATGAACCCTGTCATCGTTGGTCACGGCTAAAGTCCCGGCTTCCGTCGCTTGGCACGTCATGGAATAGCTACGCAGATTATTTTATCACACCTAAACAGTAATGCCAAGGGTCTTCTATTAACGGAGACGTGGTTCAATACCTGGAAATATGCGATGAACTGTTGAAGGTGACAATTTTCAAACCGGATGACGGCACCCAGGGAAAGATACTGAGTGTCAGTAAAGGAATACCTGATGCTTTCCATACTATGTGACAACTTGGAAGAAAATAATGGAGTGCTTGATGTGTTTTTTAATTCTTCTAAGAAATTTCGAAACGAATCCAATATTTTTCAATCGACTTTTAGCCCCTGATTGGATAAAAAATGAACTCGATGTTCAAAATGTCACTGGTTGAACTATTTTTACGTCAGAATATTGGGTATTTTAGCATCCGGGGGACCTGGAATGCATCTGCCATTGGGATGTATTCCGGTCATATCTCAGCCATCTGACCGAATATTTATTTGCAACCTGGCACTCGCTTAGGGGATTTAAATTACCGTTACGTACACAGCGGGCTGCGAACGATGTTGATTGGCAACAATGCTATGCGCCGAAAAATAATCCTCATGTCAGGTTAGGTTAATGTTAGGATAGGTATGATAGGCTAGGCTAGGTTAGGTTAGGCTAGGTTAGGTTAAGTTAGGTGAAGTTAGCTAATTTTGGGTTATCTTGTTTAAAATCCACTTGGGAATGGGGTGGAGGATACCTGAGAGCATACCTGTGGCGGCCAGGTATGCTCTCGTGTGGGGGTGTAGCGTCCAGGTATGCTCCCGTGTAGAGCTGTGGCGGCCAGGTATGCTGGCGTGTAGAGCTGTGGCGGCCAGGTATGCTCCCGTGTGGAAGTGTGGTGGCCAGGTATGTTGCTGTGTAAAGTTGTGGCGGACAGATATGCTCCCGTGTGGGGGTGTGGCCGCCAGGTATTCTCCCGTGTGGGGTGTGGCGGCCAGGTATGCTCCCGTGTGGGGGTGTGGCGGCCAGGTATGCTCCCGTGTGGGGGTGTGGCGGCCAGGTATGCTCCAGTGTGGGGGTGTGGCGGTCAGGTATGCTCCAGTGTGGGGGGGTGGCGGCCAGGTATGCTCCAGTGTGGGGGTGTGGCGGCCAGGTATGCTCCAGTGTGGGGGGTGTGGCGGTCAGGTATGCTCCAGTGTGTGGGTGTGGCGGCCAGGTATGCTCCCGTGTGGGGGTGTGGCGGCCAGGTATGCTCCAGTGTGGGGGTGTGGCGGTCAGGTATGCTCCAGTGTGGGGGTGTGGCGGTCAGGTATGCTCCAGTGTGGGGGTGTGGCGGCCAGGTATGCTCCAGTGTGGGGGTGTGGCGGTCAGGTATGCTCCAGTGTGGGGGTGTGGCGGCCAGGTATGCTCCAGTGTGGGGGTGTGGCGGTCAGGTATGCTCCAGTGTGGGGGGGGTGGCGGTCAGGTATGCTCCAGTGTGGGGGTGTGGCGGTCAGGTATGCTCCAGTGTGGGGGTGTGGCGGCCAGGTATGCTCCCGTGTGGGGGGGGGGGCGGCCAGGTAGGCTGCTGTCTAGAGCCGTAATCGGCGAGTCTGGCGCTCTGAGGACCAATGCGTAACGGTCCTGGCCAGCCATCCGTGACGGTGGATCCAAGAGGCTGGTGACGGACGCGACAAAATGGCACTTTTCGCGGCTTCGAATGGCAAATTCACACGGCTAAGCATCGATCTTTGTACTAGTTCTCACAATTCCAGCACTTGGGTGACTGCCGGACAACATCCTAATATAATCCCGTCGCGGTGGATATAGGTCACGCTGTGTCTGTACTGCGTGTGTGTGAATTTGACCAGCCTGCCACCGTGCAGATGATGTCGGT
Organism: Ashinkailepas kermadecensis; assembly: GCA_034440615.1. Lineage (NCBI taxonomy): Eukaryota > Metazoa > Arthropoda > Thecostraca > Neolepadidae > Ashinkailepas > Ashinkailepas kermadecensis. Next base: position 108,385 of record JAOTOM010004242.1, read on the forward strand.
GTGCTGTGTATGTCTGGCTTCGTCTCGTGGCGGCCATCTGTTGTGCGCTGACGATCACGCCCTGTTTCAGAAAAAGTGTGCAACCGGCCGTGGACGTTCGAGCGGCTGCCTCGGAAGATGCTGCGCGGCCTGGACAACGCCCTCATGTTCACCTCCACCAAGGAGGCCTGTCTCGCCGCCTGCCTGAACGAGGTAAAATCCCATCCCGGTGGCCAGGCACCGTGGTAAACGTCCGTCCGGCACGTGGCTGAGAGTGGCCTTCGTTTGTGACGTGGCAGCTGTCGGGCGCCATCTTCCGTAGACGGCGCCGACGCCCAGCAGTGGTCTTACATTCTCCGAGTCAGGTTCATCGACCGCACACGCCGTTGTGCAGCACACCGGCGCCATATGTCGACGGTGGAAGGAGCAGTCTCGTCGGGTGAAGGTCTCGGTGCAAGCGGTTCACAAGCCCTGCCCGAGGCCTTGCACGGGAACTGCTACCCGTTTACACCTACTCCCAAGTGCCTCTTGTTGATGGAAAAAGTAGCTTGCGTTACAATTATTTCGCATCATTAAAGCCATCGACCCAATAGAGCCAACCCTCCCAGCCCATTCTCTCCGTCATCCTGTGGTCGGCATCTTAACGACCAGGTCTTGCTTGTCACGACTGCCGCCGCCTGCTCCGCTAAGCGATCAGTGGCCGGCCGAGAAGCCCCATTACGGCGGCAGCTCTGCGATTCAATTATGTGGGCGCTCGAGTCTTCCTGTGCGGTTGGCCGGGTATGGTATGGTATTGTAGGATATTGTAGGGTATTATAGTATGGTATTGTAGGGTATTGTATGGTCACGTGTACCTGACATTGTAGGATATTGTATGGTATTGTATTGTCGGCACCGGCTGACTGGTACGGCCGGGTATTGTCGGCACCGGCTGACTGGGACGGCCGGGTATTGTCGGCACCGGCTGACTGGTACGGCCGGGTATTGTCGGCACCGGCTGACTGGTACGGCCGGGTATTGTCGGCACCGGCTGTCTGGGGCGGCCGGGTATTGTCGGCACCGGCTGACTGGTACGGTCGGGTATTGTCGGCACCGGCTGACTGAGACGGCTGGGTATTTTCGGCACCGGCTGACTGGTACGGCCGGGTATTGTCGGCACCGGCTGACTGAGACGGCTGGGTATTTTCGGCACCGGCTGACTGGTACGGCCGGGTATTGTCGGCACCGGCTGACTGGTACGGCCGGGTATTGTCGGCACCGGCTGACTGGTACGGCCGGGTATTGTCGGCACCGGCTGTCTGGGGCGGCCGGGTATTGTCGGCACCGGCTGACTGGTACGGCCGGGTATTGTCGGCACCGGCTGACTGAGACGGCTGGGTATTTTCGGCACCGGCTGACTGGTACGGCCGGGTATTGTCGGCACCGGCTGACTGAGACGGCTGGGTATTTTCGGCACCGGCGTCGACGGAGGCCGCTGCTACAGGGACGGCTGGGAAAATGGATGCATCTAGATATTGATATTCTGGAATTGGAAAGCGAAGTTGTCGGCCTATCCCGTGTAGAGATTACCATTTGCTGTGTATTTTATTTGGAATTACAAGCTTCTTTTAGCATTTATCGGCGTTCCACATAAACATTAAGTGTAAAATAGGAATAATGCGATTCGGGATAACGATGAGTGGGCATCCAAGAACACAAAAATCCGATATGAATACGACTCAGTTGTCTTCCATAACTATACGGTGTGCTGTTACAGGAAATAAAGCCCGAATTTAAGAACCCATGTGTTGAAGTATTTGCGGATCAAGTAGCAATGCGTTTGCACCAATTCATTATGAAGCAGCAATAGTCCGACACCAATTAATTATGAAACATCAATAGTCCTACACCAATTAATTGTCAAGCGATGCAATGCAGTCTTGGACAAAAGAGACCAAAGAGAACAAAGAGAACATTGTTTTCCGGAGAGTGCACTGTTCTGGATGACAAACGTCCGATCCGAGGCAGTTTCTCCAACCATTGTTGGTAGGCGAGCTGGGCGGAGCAGGGCTGCCGGCGGCGGCACCGGCACCGACCGGGTCACCTGATGGGTCGCCTGCGTGATGAGTGGGCCCGTCGGCTCAGACACAGGTGCCGTTAATGAGTCCCCCCACCCCGCGCCTCCGCCAGACAATTGATTTCGTAGCGGGACGGTCGGCTGGAACGCTGGGCTCCGACCGGGCTCGGTTGTAACTGCGAGTGGACAATGGCCCACCAGCAGGCGAACTTGGCTCGCGCCGCCGATCCGCATCGGGACAGGTTGCTGTCGCCGGAGCTGCTCGTGCTGGTGGGTGGCTGCCGTCAGAATGTCACACGGTGTACACCGACGCCCCAAACTGCACGATTGTGTGAAATGGTCGGCGTTTTAGGAGTATGGGCCCACACTATTTTCATTGAACCATGTTGCTTGACAGCATGGTTCCAATTACGTATTAATTCCAATGAAGTATTCAGTACAATTAAGCAGTAGATTGGAACTATCAATTACTGAAATCGGTAATCGGTTCCCACTGGTGATATGTTGCCAATATGTATTAATGGAAGCACATACCGCGCGCGCGGGAAATAGTTTGCGTATTCATACATAATTTTTCGCTTCACTCGGCACAATATATTTCTGGTGCATGAGTTGTCGGACGTGCTTGATGCTACATGCTTGATGCACTTCCACGGTACATACTTAGGTGCTCGACGACGAATTTTAAATAATTGCTTTTCTTTTGAATAGCAAGTCCCATTGAATTACAATCGAACGTTTCACTTTTAATAGCATGTTAAAACATATTCGTGGTTCTCCAAGCTGAGTTCAAATAGATACTTAAAAACACAATATCTCGGCAAATAGGTAGACGTAGGCCCGATTTTTATCACAACTTGAGCGATGCACGAATTCAACGGTAACTCAATCAATGTGTGATGTGACAATGGGTGGCAATTGATGTGCAGCATGACATTGAGGTCGGCAACCGTGCGGCCAGCGTGGTCGGCATTTAGGGTGTGCATGATGGCACTGTGATCGGCAGTCAGGGTGTGCACTGTGGCACTGTGGTGCAGTCGGTGTGCATTATGACAGTATGACTGTTAGTAGGTGTGCACTATGACAGTATGACTGGCAATCTGTGTGCGCTATGGTAGCGTGGGCGACAGTCGGGTGCACTATAACAGTCTGGGCGACAGTCGATATACACAATGCCAGTACGGTAGGCTGTCGGTGTGCATTATGACAGTATGACTGGCAGTCGGTGTGCGCTATGATAGTATGACTGGCAGTAGGTGAGCACTATGACAGTATGACTGGCAGTCGGTGTGCGCTATGACAATGTCGTCGGCAGTTGGTGTGCACTGCGACAGTATGACTAGCAGCAGGTGTGCATTATGGCAATGTGGGCGGCAGTCGGTGTGCACTATGACAGTATGACTGGCAGTCGGTGTGCGCTATGACAATGTCGTCGGCTGTTGGTGTGCACTGCGACAGTATGACTAGCAGCAGGTGTGCATTATGGCAATGTGGGCGGCAGTCGGTGTGCACTATGACAGTATGACTGGCAGTCGGTGTGCACTATGACAGTATGACTGGCAGTTGGTGTGCACTATGACAGTATGACTGGCAGTCGGTGTGCGCTATGACAGTATGACTGGCAGTCTGTGTGTGCACTATGACAGTATGACTGGCAGTCGGTGTGCACTATGACAGTATGACTGGCAGTCGGTGTGAACTATGACAGTATGACTGGCAGTCGGTGTGCACTATGACAGTATGACTGGCAGTCGGTGTGAACTATGACAGTATGACTGGCAGTCGGTGTGCACTGTGACAGTATGACTGGCAGTCGGTGTGAACTATGACAGTATGACTGGCAGTCGGTGTGAACTATGACAGTATGACTGGCAGTCGGTGTGCATTGTGACAGCATGACTGGCAGTCCGTGTGCACTATGGCAGTGCTGGCGGCAGTCGGTGTGCACTATGGTAGTGTGGTCGGCAGTCGGTGTGCACTACGACAGTATGACTGGCAGTCGGTGTGCACTATGACAATGTGATCGGCAGTCGGTGGCACCGAAACAGTATGACTGGCAGTCGCTGTGCACCGAGACAGTATGACCGTCAATCGGTGTGCACTATGACAGTATGGTTGGCAGTTGGTGTGCACCGAGACAGTATGACTGGCAGTCGGTGTGCACTATGGCAGTATGGTCGGCAGTCGGTGTGCACCGTGACAGTGTGGGCGGCCGTTTCAGGGACGGTTCCCGTGCCGGTCGGCCGAGTACAGCTACATGTCGCTGCAGTGCCGCCTGTCCGAGCAAGATCGTCGCTCGGTCGACGAGACCATCGAGATGGTCGACTCCGACGAAATCGACTACTTTGAGAACCTCTGCCTCACCGGTGAGTGTTCCACCGGAAGAGTTCGTGTGTCGCCGGTGCACGCACCACACCGCTTTGACGACTTCGAATTCGGTGGTGAGCGATGTTCGTAGAGTTGGGGACATTACTGTAGCTTCTTTTGAGCTACCGGCGTATGAATACTCATATGGTGTGAAAGTGTTGCCGTTTGAACGCTACCATAGGCCTCACTGAGCGGACAATATATATGTAGGTACCCAGTGCACACTCAGTAAATTCACCTGTTAATGTCATAGCTCTCACTTTAGTGTGCCCATGGCTGTTCGACCAGCGATGTCTAATTTGAAGATATTTAGAAGTGGAACAATATTCATTTCATTTCAAACTACTACGGAAGCGGGATATATTGAATAGGAAAACAGCAGGTGGGTTTGGGTAATTGGTTATGCGGTTGTTCAAACATGCGAGGCTTCCACTGCCTGTCTATGACTTTTCGCTGCTGAAGACCATCCCCATTTTCAATGGAGAAGTAGTTATTGGAAGCCAGTTTACGACTCGCCAAGCTTCAAAACACTTTGCGACATTTTACGACCAGAAAAAGATGGTGAGCCCAGACATGAGTACTTAATGTGTGTAGCCACCTTCACATTACTGAACTCGCATACACTCCTAATACTATAATCGCTATGCTTGTAACCTATACCCAGCAAGAATACTAACAGCTTATCTCCAGCATAATTGGCAATAGCACCACCTCTAAGTGTTCTCCAGCGCTGCAAAGCATAGTAGTTAGCACCCAATTGAAGCTGCCACACAACCCGGTGCTCATCACCGCAATGAATTCCTCTTATAATGCACTGCGGTATTGGCCATGACTAGATATCGGCCGTAACCGGAGTGGAATTGGAACTGCGAGATAATTCAGGCTCCGTGGCCAGGCTCATCTCGACTAACCCCGACAGGGGTCGCGCACGACAATCGAGATAAGCATCGCTTTGCATTGCAAACACCTGCTTGTGAAACCATGCGCCGGAGATAAGCTTTTGCTGCAGCGTTGGGCGCTACCCAGTTATCAGATGCTCGGAGAAGATAGCACGCGCGGCACCGACAGACCACGACATTGTGCACCTGAACCGCAGGCATGACCACTCGGAATGCACGAGTCGTATCAGATTGATTCGGTAATGAAGGGTGTTGGGGGCGGCTGGATATCGTGCTGCCGTCGGCTTATTTGACCTCCACTGGATATCATACGGCCGTCGGCGGGTCTGACCTCCGCTGGATATCATACGGCAGTCGGCGGGTCTGACCTCCGCTGGATATCATACGGCAGTCGGCGGGTCTGACCTCCGCTGGATATCATACGGCCGTCGGCGGGTCTGACCTCCGCTGGATATCATACGGCCGTCGGCGGGTCTCACCTCCGCTGGATATCATACGGCCGTCGGCGGGTCTGACCTCCGCTGGATATCATACGGCAGTCGGCGGGTCTGACCTCCGCTGGATATCATACGGCAGTCGGCTGGTCTGACCTCCGCTGGATATCATACGGCCGTCGGCGGGTCTGACCTCCGCTGGATATCATACGGCCGTCGGCGGGTCTGACCTCCGCTGGATATCATACGGCCGTCGGCGGGTCTGACCTCCGCTGGATATCATACGGCCGTCGGCGGGTCTGACCTCCGCTGGATATCATACGGCCGTCGGCGGGTCTGACCTCCGCTGGATATCATACGGCCGTCGGCTGGAATGCCACCAGAATGTCGCCGTCACGTCAGTGAACATCGGTGGGGTGTGTGATATCCGACCGCCGACTTGTGTGGAATTCTGTTTGTGCCGTTGTTCAGCAAGATATGTGCGGTTCGACAATCAGTCGGACAGTCAGTCTAACACGTCAGTCCAACACGTCAGTCCGACACGTCACTCCGACACGTCACTCCAACACCTCAGTAAGAAACGTCAGTAAGACACGTCAGTAAGACACGTCAGTCCGACACGTCAGTCCGACACGTCAGTCCGACACGTCAGTCCGACACGTCACTCCGAAACGTCAATATTCCGACACGTCAGTCCGACACGTCAGTCAGACACGTCAGTCCGACATGTCAGTAGTCCGACACATCGGTCCGACACATCAGTCGGCGTCCGCCACGCATCTGGCGGGTTGATGACCAAGTTGACAACGGCTTATCCAGATGACTTCCGGTGTGGCGTAACGGGCTGGGGACGCCGGAAACACCAGTCGGTGTTCTTGCCAGCGCACTATGGGCCAGAATGGCTTAAAAAGTGACTCTTGGAAGGAAGCCCGAGCCGATGGCTCCATCGGCTCGGGCTTCCTCAGAGGATTCTATCTTGACATAGTTTGTTTCTGGTTTGGAGTTTCTTTAAGCGTCTGCACCACTGAGGAGGCTTTTCTGCATTCCACGTGTCTTTTGCACGCTTTTTTTCTCGCGTGCTTTTGTTTTCAATTGCTAAACTTGACATTTTTATATCACTCCTGACGATGGCCCCTGGCCGAAACGTTGAGTAATAAAGTATAATCCTTAACGTTACTTTTGATGTCAACTCAGCACCTCCTGGTATATTGAAGGTCGTATGCTTTCCTTACATGTCTAAATGTCTACAATGTCTAAAACCCAGGAGCATCTAAGAGCCATTCTTCGTTGTATTAAACGCCGTATTTATATTCACATATCAAATCCTTCCCACGGGAGCTTCGCTGGCGTGACAGCACGTGCGCCCTATATCATTTTCAATTGGTGAATGTGCCTGAAGCAAACTCGCCGATTGATCGATGGATTTCGAAGGCGCTTGAGCAAGAACTATTTGGCTGTCATCACAAAAATGCTGCACTGTAATTGGTTCAATTGGTGCGCGCATAGATAAAAAGACTGATATCGATCATAATCGTCACACGCGTCATATATGTAGCTAAACGACACCCCAGCAGCTGACGTTATTGTCCAACCTGACTCGATAGGCCTTGACCATGGCAACCGGCTTCATACTTTTTGAGAAAATGTTGCATCAACGATTTCGTTTATCAACTAGACCGGGTCTCCCCTATATTGAATCAGTAATGTCCAGAAAAGCAGCATTTGAGTATATTTATCAGAATGGCGGTCTGAAGCAAGCAACAGTACAGAATATTTCGGCTTTCCTCAGGGAACAAGGTCTACAGCCAGTCGAACCGACCCGTTGGAACCGAGATGTAAGTACCTTTATAGTCCAACTGAAAGTTAAATTGGCCAAATCCAGTCGGCACTACAAAGATTCATCAAAGTTAATGAAGGGTGGCTGAAGCAAGATGTCGTGAACGTGAAGGGTGCATCGGCAAGTGATCTTCGTCGTGTGCGTCGGTTGGCAGTCAACAGAGAACGCCTACGACTCGGCCTGAGCACCCTGCACGCCTGGATCCGACTCTTCGAGTGCGTCTTGCACATCAGCTACAGACCGAACATAAAAAGTGACAGTGCAGGCTAATAGCTGACAAAGAAGAAGTCATTCAGCGCAAGAAGATAGTCCAAGATAAGTTCTGCCATCTTCTGCACCTCCACGTGGACCAGCCTAGAGCAGGTAGTGGCGGAATGTCGAACGACGGCAACACGGCCAGACGGGTGTTCAGCGACGAGTCGAATCTGACAGAAGTGATCGGTGTTCATGAGGGACTCCTCCGTCGTCTCCACACCATCCTGCAAGTACTGGCATCCGGGTACCAAATCGATTGAAGTAAATTTTCAGATTACCGCGACTACATGGGGAAGCTTTACGTGGCACTGTATCCTTGGTGCCCAATGCCAATAACATTGCACAGAGTGCTGATCTACGGAGATCAAGTCTTCGCATCACTGCTCTTTCCCATCGGAATCATGAGCGAGGAAGCCCAGATGTCCTGCAACAAGGACGTCCGTGCATACCGCGTCGGTCATGCACAGAAAGACTTGCGAATGCACAACATCACCGACCAGTTCAGGTACCTGTTTTTGAGCAATGACCCGCTCATCAGCTCCTCCGCCACAAATCAGCGTTTTCAAGCAGCAGCCCGTGGTACGAGGTCCTTGACCTCAGACGTTTGGAGCCTGCTGCAAGCTGTCGCAGATCAAAACATTAGCGACTCAGACTTCAGTGAGGGCGTTTGGTTTTGCCTTGTTTTCATTGTTTTGTCTTTGTTTTGCATATTATTTGGTTTTCACCGACAAATGACGCGAATATATGTTTCATGTTACCGAGTGCATCAAATATTATTACAAACTCTCCAATTATACTTCCGAGTTCATCGTATCTGCAAATGTTCGAGAAGATATGCTGTATAGTTGCCAAATGACTCGCACCGCACGCTTGTACATTATATATTAACTATAACAATATTTCACCAAATTGCATCAGGCACAAAAACAGTTGTCAGAATAATTTTCTGTGTTTAAAACCAAAATCGACTTTGTGAAAGCGAAAACCGAAAGCGACTTTTTAAGTATGTACTTTGAAAATTAAGTGGTGTCACTTTTCGGGCCATTCTGGCCCATTGTGCAGCGTCCACATCCGATACACTGCGCGGTTTGTCGTGGCCACCGGTGTGCCCGAGTGATTCATGACGCAAAAGGCGCCGCCAGCATATGACTGACTTCAGAAATGTACCCAGCTTTCAGTACATTTCATAGCCAAGCAGCAGCTCCATGTCATAGCTCCGCTGGTCGCGCTACGATGTCGTGAGGTCCTACTGCGACTGACAGGAGGCTTGTCACGGCGCACACTATGCTACGTTACGATGGCGCGAGGTCCTACTGCGACTGGCGGGAGGTGTCACAGCGCACATGACGTTGCGCGGCCCACATAGACCCACTTTAAGGAGAGCCATCACAACATGGCTGCAGGAGGATATTCCGCACTATGGTGGTGTTACATCATGTCTCCGCCAGGCAATTACACCAACTTCGTCACGTGACTTATGTGCTCCGACTCCGTGACACGGAGGGGCTGCCGTGGCGTGTGTGTTCCGACTCCGTGACACGGAGGGGCTGCCGTGACGTGTGTGTCCCGACTCCGTGACACGGAGGGGCTGTCGTGACGTGTGTGTTCCGACTCCGTGACACGGAGGGGCTGCCGTGGCGTGTGTGTTCCGACTCCGTGACACGGAGGGGCTGCCGTGGCGTGTGTGTTCCGACTCCGTGACACGGAGGGGCTGACGTGACGTATGTGTTCCGACTCCGTGACACGGAGGGGCTGTCGTGGCGTGTGTGTTCCGACTCCGTGACACGGAGGGGCTGCCGTGACGTATGTGTTCCGACTCCGTGACACGGAGAGGCTGCCGTGACGTGTGTGTTGACACGGAGGGGCTGCCGTGACGTGTGTGTTCCGACTCCGTGACACGGAGGGGCTGTCGTGACGTGTGTGTTCCGACTCTGTGACACGGAGGGGCTGTCGTGGCGTGTGTGTTCCGACTCCGTGACACGGCGTGGGCTGCTAGGAGCATGACGCATGCGTTCCCACTCTACGGCACGGTGAGATGGCTGCCGGCGGCCGTGACTCGAGCTTGGCCGGCGGCCTGAAGTCCTTCACCTGGCCGACGGTTGGCTGCCGGACCCTGACGGCGGGTCGCACGGTGTCGGCGGCTCCCACGGGTCCGAGCAGTGGCCAGGCGCCGACAGCGCTGCTCAGCCAGCACCACTCGCTATCACTGCTGAACACCGATCGGAGTAATTATCGTATACTGCTGAATAATAATAAGGATAATAATAGGAATGATAATCATCATCACAATAATAATAAGAAGAAGAAGAAGAAGAAGAAGAAGAAGAAGAAGAAGAGGAAGAAGAAGAAGAAGAAGAAGAAAAAGAATAATAATAATATTAACACTGGTAATTTTTTTTAAATAATAATAATAATAATAATACTTATATTAACAATAATAATAATAGCACTTATCGTATAATCGTAGTAATGATAGTAATTGTAGGCGGCGCGCGGGCAGGCTCACGGCTTCCAGGCTGGCAGACCACAAGAGTGTTGGCGGTTGACGATGCGGTGAGATGGAAGAAATTGTCTGTGAGATGGGGTTGTTTTTACAGAAGTAGGTGCGAAAAGTGAAATGCTCAAGACATGTGTACACCACGGCCTGTTGTAACAAAAGTGTAATACTTTGTTGGTGTGGAGTATAATGCATGTTCATATTCGGGAATCATTCTGCTTTTTTACATCTCCGATTGTGTTAAATCCACTGGCAGCGTCTCCGCTTACACTTTTTCTCTCTCAGTGTCTCTCGCTCTGTCTATCAATCCTTACCTCTCCCTTCCATCACTAGTCCTGTGTCTTCCATTTCCCTCTCTCTCACTCCCTCTCTCTCTCTCCCTCTCTCTCTCTCTCTTTCTCTCTCTCTCTCTCTCTCTCTCTCTTTCTCTCTCTCTCTCTCTCTCTTCTTTTTTTTTTTTTTTTTTTTTTTTCTGTCTCTCTATATATATATATATATATATATATATATATATATATATATATATATATATATATATATATATATATATATATATATATATATATATATATATATATATATATATATATATATATATATATATATATATATATATATATATATATATATATATATATATATATATATATATATATATATATATATATATATATATATATATATATCTCTCTCTCTCTCTCTCTCTCTCTCTCTCTCTCTCTCTCTCTCTCTCTCTCTCTTCTCTCTCTCTCTCTCTCTCTCTCTCTCTCTCTCTCTCTCTCTCTCTCTCTCTCTCTCTCTCTCTCTCTCTCTCTCTCTCTCTCTCTCTCTCTCTCTCTCTCTCTCTCTCTCTCTCTCTCTCTCTCTCTCTCTCTCTCTCTCTCTCTCTCTCTCTCTCTCTCTCTCTCTCTCTCTCTCTCTCTTTCTCTCTCTCTCCCCTCTCTCTCCATCTATTGGATCTCTGTGCTGAGGTGCTCCAGATCTTCATGCTGAAGTGTGTCAGGTCTCGGAGCTGAGGTGTGCCAGATCTTCATGCAGAGGTGTGCCAGATCTCTGTGCTGAGATGTGCCAGATCTCTGTGTTGAGGTGTGCCAGATATCTGTGTTGAGGTGTCGCAGCGGGTGGCACAGTTGCCGCGTGGTACGGACGTGCCTTAGCCGCCGCCGCCACCACCGCCGCCGCCGCCTACCGTTAGCCAGCAGCAGTTGAATGGCTGACGTCATGTGGCGGCTGCCCACCGGCGGTATCCCGCCAATCCATGGAGCTGCTGATGCACAACACTGAGGCACTCTGAGGAGCTGCTGACGTGTAGCACTGAGGAACACTGAGGGGCTGCTGACGTATAACACTGAGGCACTCTGAGGAGCTGCTGACGTGTAGCACTGAAGCACACTGAGGGGCTGCTGACGTATAACACTGAGGCACGCTGAGGGGCTGCTGACGTATAACACTGAGGCACGCTGAGGGGCTGCTGACGTATAACACTGAGGCACTCTGAGGAGCTGTTGACGTATAACACTGAGGCACGCTGAGGGGCTGCTGACGTATAACACTGAGGAACGCTGAGGAGCTGCTGACGTATAACGCTGAGGCACGCTGAGGAGCTGCTGACGTGTAACACTGAGGAGCTGCTGACGTATAACACTGAGGCACTCTGAGTAGCTGTTGACGTATAACACTGAGGAACTCTGAGGAGCTGCTGACGTATAACACTGAGGCACACTGAGGAGCTCCTGACGTATAACACTGAGGAACGCTGAGGAGCTCCTGACGTACAGCACTGAAACATATTGAGGAGGTGCTACTTCCGTGCTGCTGTGCTCTAGTATGCACATGTACAATAGTGCATGGTACAACTGCATCAAAGTCCCAAAAGAAATACACGTCTACGGACTCGATAAAACGACTTGTATGAACTCGATGTCCTGGACCGTCTGTAAGTGTACAGGTCGTTCTTCATCTTGGCATAATTAGAATATGGAGCAAACCTCTACAAGCAATAGTACCTTGTTCCTGCACAGGGAATCACGAGCATGTATCACGGGCATGGCTCCATCTGTACCGGAAACCTTTCCATGGGCCAGTAATCAGGTGACGGGAGAAAGGCATCCATGACATGTCGAATGTATGGGGACAATGGCTATTCCGTATGGCTTCACATTGCCCTGTCAGTTCAGAAATCATCTGGTAAGGCTGTTCATCACCTTTGAGACCCCGTGCTCAGCGATGGCATTGCACGACCCTTCTAGTAGAGTTAAGCCCACCTGTTGTTCCACCTCTTGGCTAAGCCGGTTGGGTGATCCCGGTCAATGTAGACAGTCACCTGTAACGTATGGCCTTCTGTCTGACCGCCGAGTGGTTACGTATGAATGAACGTGACCAAACGTGTCGGCTCCGCTGGCGCCGCCCAGCCCGCAACGTCGCACGAGCCGCGGCTGGCATCTTCGGCTGGTGATTGGTGGCTGGCTGGCAGCTCCGGCTGGTGATTGGTGGCTGGCTGTCAGCTCCGGCTGGTGATTGGTGGCTAGCTGGCAGCTCCGGCTGGTGATTGGTGGCTAGCTGGCAGCCCCAGTTGATGGTTGTCCAAAGCAACCAACAGGCAAAAGGTCTTTGCCGTAGCAAGCTCATTTTGGCAACACAAATGGCACAGAAACACGTGGCCATTCGACATAAGGTCACTCTGAAACGGTGTCATGATTTCGTCAGCATGGTACCATGTAGTGGAAGGCACCAGAACAGACTGACTCAATAGCAGCATGGATATAATCTATGTTATCAAATTACATTCAGATATCGGCGCCAGTCCGACTTGCAGACAATCAGTTGTCGTGACGCACCAGAATGCTACAATCATGCCATGTGAGTTTGATACAGCAGAACACATGTTAATCAACTATTTAATTTACGTGATGTCTGAGATACTGATTGTCTCCAGCACAACACGCCACAACACATGCTTCCTTTTCGGTGTCACAGCCGTGTAATTACATATGCATGGCATATCCCTGCGTTTACAACATTTAGGTGAAATGACAATTTGAAGAAGGTATGAAGCTTCCGTAAAATGTGCGGACCGCAAAGCTGAAAGATAGGTAGTAGCTGAGGTACATACCAATCGATTGCATGATTGGTAAATTAGGGAGTATGTAAATGAATATATATATATATATATATATATATATATATATATATATATATATATATATATATATATTATGCTTCTTCTGGGTGATAGGGTCGATGTCAGCATTATTTGAATAATATCCATATCGGTAGGGGTTTATATTCCTATAAGCATAGCTTCGCTATTGTAAATCTGTAATACGCAAAAGAACTTCTTATCCGTTTACAGGTGACCAGGCGTGTAAGGGTGAGAGGGAGTTCCCTACTCCCGACATCGGAGTGCCGAATGACGTCCTGAACCGCTACGTAGACACGCACTACTACGTCGACCTAGAGCTGATGGTAAGCGGGCCGCATTGTCATCCGGCCACTTGCATGTCAGCGTCGGTGGCTCGGGTGGCGCCGACCATCTGCCGCTGCGCCAGCAGATGGCACGCTGCTCCGGCTGTGTAGGTCACCGCCGCCGCTGCCGCCGCCGCTAGCCTGTGTGACGTGGCACCAGGCTAGCTGACCCCGTGCCGAGTCAAACTGGACACTTGGCTGTGTGACCGGGGTCTGACGGCCGACTGTGTGGCCGGCGTCTCTGATGTCCGACTGTGTGGCCGGCGTCTCTGACGGCCGACTGTGTGGCCGGCGTTTCTGACGGCCGACTGTGTGACCGGAGTCTGACGGCCGACTGTGTGGCCGGCGTCTCTGACGGCTGACTGTGTGGCCGGCGTCTCTGATGTCCGACTGTGTGGCTGGAGTCTCTGATGTCCGACTGTGTGGCTGGAGTCTCTGATGTCCGACTGTGCGGCTGTAGTCTCTGATGTCCGACTGTGTGGCCGGCGTCTCTGATGTCCGACTGTGTGGCCGGCGTCTCTGACAGCCGACTATGGCCGGTACGTGTCCGCTGATCGCGTGCCCTATGCCCTGCCCTATGCCTTACGCCCTGCACGACAGGCCAACAACTTGGCGGCGTGTCGACGCGCCTGCGAGATCGAGAACGAGATAATGTGCCGGTCGTTCCTGTACCGCGGCCCGCCCACCGGCACCATGTACAACTGTCAGCTGTTCCACCTGGACCACGTGACATTGCCCGACGGCGCGCACACCTTCCTCTCAGCCGACCGGCCTCTGATCGACGTCGGCCGCCAGCAGGGCGTCTACTACGAGAACATCTGCAAGAGTGAGTGGCCGTCATACCCCGTCGCACACCTGTTTTAATTGGGTGGTTCACGACACACTTTATGCTACACTGCTAATGGCGCCGTCCACACTATTTCGCCGGTGGGCCGCGGGATTGGGAAATGTCCGAGCGGTGCGAATGTTGAACCTGGGGCCTTTGTATTCAAAGTTCAACACTCTAACCACTCGGTCATCCCACCCCTCGCACCCCATCGCACCCCATCGGACTCCGTCGCACCACACCGGCGCACATGTTAGTTCCGGCCCAAAGTGCGGAGCTGGTGTGGCGCCAATAATCGTGTGTCAGTCTGCGGCAGATCGATTCGTGCCTGCCGACGTCTTTTCAATGGAAGTGGATGTGTTTTCAATATGGGTTCATCAGTTTTCAATACCTATTGCCTTTGTTTACGACTGGAAAAAAAATCATTTCAGGAAAATCATTGCGCATCTCTATCCAGGACAACGTTAAAATCCAGACACCAGAGCGATCTTTCGCTTGTCATCTATTCGTGCCTACTTGAACTCGAACTTCGGCTCTAAGTCAGCGCACTTTCTCGGCTTCTAGCTGGGAACTGGTAATTTGAGAGGCAGCAGGTGTGCATATCACCAGGGGCTCGCGCTAGCCCGAATTATATAGGGCAATAGCCGGTACTGTGATACTTGCACCGTTGCAATAATCGGTGAGTTCTTATGGAGTACTGGCATACCACCTGGCTGCGACATGAATGCCTGATTTGTAGTTGCCAGTTATAGACATAGCACACGAGTAATTCACACCGCAGGCGTAGTCGAACTAGCGGGTCACTATAGCAGTGAATGTAGCACACCGCTAGCGGGTCACTATAGCAGTGAATGTAGCACACCGCTAGCTGGCATGTTGGTGTCGACAGTGCAGAATCACGTGTCACTGCCTGCTGCTGAACTCAATAGGCACAGCGTGTGGAGCGGTGGCATGCTCCGGCACCAGCTGCCGCCAGTAGGTCACGTGTGTCACAGCCCCCTCCTCTGCAGGCTGCGTCTGTCTCTCTGTGTCTGTCTGTGTGTGTGAGTGTGCATTGACGACTGACCGGACCTCAAAGACGGTGATCACGCTGGATCGCTAGCTGTCGGCCTCGAGGTCTGACCGACCGGGGGTTCACGCCGACCTCAGCCCGTCTTCTCCGCCGTCCGTCGGGGTCCCAGACCCTGCCCGACATGTTCTGCCGAGTACCACTGACTCTGTCCGAACTGTCCTGCCGAGTACCACTGACCCTCCCCGACCTGTCCTGCCGAGTACCACTGACCCTGTCCGACCTGCCCTGCCGAGTACCACTGACCCTGTCCGACCTGTCCTGCCGAGTACCACTGACCCTATCCGACCTGTCCTGCCGAGTACCACTGACCCTGTCCGACCTGTCCTGCCGAGTACCACTGACCCTGTCTGACCTGTCCTGCCGAGTACCACTGACTCTGTCAGACCTGTTCTGGCGAGTACCACTGACCCTGTCCGACCTGTCCTGCCAGGTGGACAGACGCCTTACGATCCCTACCGACTACGCTAGCACCAACTAGCAGCTTGTGAAAAATACCGAGGTCATTATTTGGAGCCGGTATTTTCTTGGGCTGGTTTAATGCAGTGATGATGTGATGTGGCGGTAATCAGAAGTCATATATGCAGTGTTGATCTATTGTCGATCATGGATTCCTGACCGATCTACTTAATGGACCTTAGCTGGCACTTTTTGCTGGATATCGAAATTAACTCTTGCTTTAGTGCGCAGAGGTGCATTATATTGCATTCTTCTCATGTGAGCTCACTGTTTCCATTCCAACGATGCCGTATCACGAAAAGCAAACATTCTGCGTCTAGATATTGTTCTCAGTTGTTCTCTTCTTGGCATATCTACAGCCGCGTTCGCTAATCTAGGGCATTTTCGCAAACGAAATAGCTTCCTGTTCGTGCCCATTTCAACTCAGCTGAACATTTACGCGTGTCATTGTGTGTGGCATGCATACCGATATTTGGTGCCAGCTTCGCAATGTAACTTTTCATGTGCCTAATGAGTGCAAGTTATCCAAGAAAACCAGGTTCTGGAGGCGTCGGCGACTCGAACATGAGCATGGCGTTGGTTCAGATCGTGACCAAGCTATGTTGAAGTTATTCTGAGCCTTTTGCAGGGTCATATTAATGCTTGATTTATTTAGTCATTGTCTCGCATCAGCTATTCATGTTGGGCTTAGCTGATACGCGCGAATTTCTCGCCTCATATTGACCGATTACCTATTTCGCATATCCGTTGTCCCGGACTGACAGTCCTCCACCTCTGTGACTTCCAACACAGTCCTACGCCACTGTGACTGATGACTGTGTTGACTTTTTAGAGCCGACTGACAACATGATTTGTCGCCAAGTAGTCACCAAGAACAAACGCTACATCACTCAAATCATGTGCTATGAAAAACCCAAAAGTAGGCAAACTGGAGTGTTTAACTTCAGGGCAGGTAAATGCCAGATGTTTTGCTCACACCGATACAATCTGCTAACAGATTGCGACTTGCCTCTTTTAATCATTACTAACGCATGTCCCGGCTGGCGCTATCGGACTGACATGGCTTGGTCTTCTCTACAGAGCCGAGTCTGGCTCAGATCGGTAGAGTGGTGACTGTCTATCGTGTTGCAAGCAGACGGTGCCTGGGGACCGGCTGAATTTCGTCCCGTAGGTGGATCTCGGCCTGCGATATGGAGGCCGGCCTTGCAACTTGAACCTGGCCTCGCTCATGTCCACCAGTGTGTGGTATTTCCGCGGCCATGGCTTAAGAATCATGCGTGGAGTAAGGACAAAAGCCACGCTTCCTCGTGAACCACACTGACGTCTGGAATGACGGAACAGGGATGGCTAAGCTGTAATTCAACTATCCCAGGCTCAAGTGTTCACTCAGGGCACCATAGGTGCATCATCTGTATGGCACCATAGGTGCCCTATGAATGAGGTGCCCTATGAATAAGGTGCCATATGAAGGAACCTACCTCAATCACGGAGCAGCTAATCAGCTACATTAGCCAATACTCGACGATATTGACACTTGCTAGTACCTATAGTTCCCTTGCCGGCACATAAAAAGCAGCCACTGTGCAAAATTATACAATTTCCCCTTTCCCGTCTGGTTGCCCGCCCTGTGGCAACACCACGAGCTTCCAGAGCGGCCTCTTGGCGTTTTTGATAGCACAGACCCCACCGAGTCGAAACTGGCGACCTGGGACCCCGTGACGTGACACCACGTGACGTGACGTGACGTGACGTGACGCGTAAGGCTTGCCTGCCGACCCGCACCGACGCATGACTCGCACCAGCCGACGGCAGCGTGTCACGTGACTGTCACGTGACTCGCGGCGGCGCGCGCGCACCCAGCACCGACCAGCACACGCTCTAGTAGCCAAGTGTCTGCCGGCGGCCGCGGTGTGGTTGGTGTGGCCGCACCCGCCGATTCTGGTGCTGCATGCCTCCGGTGGCGGACGCACGGGCACGGTGCATGTCGGCTCTGAAGCCAGTCTGGCCGCGTCGGCAGCCCGCCACGGCCAGCTGACGCCGGCCGGCGTCAGCTGACGTCCGCCGGCCCGCCGCCGGCGGCGGACCCTGGTGGCCGCTCAGGGAACTATGCACTCATGTGACTGACGCTTTACTCACACGCGGTGTCCGGATTTGACTGACAGTTGACTTCCAATGTGCGGCCGGACGATGGCGTGTGACCGTGCGGTGGTACTCAGCCACTCTGTTTTGGCCAGACGACAGCTCGTGAACATTGCGCCGCTTCTGTGATGCATCTGCTTCAGCTGATGTTTGCGTTCCAGTAAACTTGGTAAACCTAGTAAACTTGGCTGCTTCTAGTTTTCCGTTATCACGTGGTAAGATTTTGGGTGCTAAATATTCGGATTTTGGTTCGTTGTATTTAACGTTCACAGAGAGCAATTTTGTCCCTGACGTTTTTAGCATACCAAGCTGAAACATGTCGCTTATTTGGGCGAGAGTTATTGTTGTACTGCACTCGACTAACTGCTGCCGATGCTATGTACCAGGCTCTCTGAACGGTGGTAGCAGCGCGGGAGGAGCCGCTTCTGAACCAGTCGTGTCCGTGCCGGACCCCACAGACGCGGCCGTCTTTGGAGACTCAGGTCAGTCGACCGGGCACTGGTCAGCAGTGTTATAGTCAGGTCAGCAGTGTTGTGATCAGGTCAGCAGTGTTGTAGTCAGGTCAGCAGTGTTATAGTCAGGTCAGCAGTGTTGCGGTCAGGTCAGCAGTGTTGTGGTCAGGTCAGGAGTGGTGTGGTTAGGTCAGCAGTCTTGTGGTCAGGTCAGCAGTGTTGTGGTCAGGTCAGCAGTGTCGTGTACTGGCCAACAGTGTTGTAATTATTCATTCTTGCGGTTCGCACTCAAAGCTCCCCCTCCCCCAAGCAGGCCATACCACCTTCTTGTGCTGTGGGGATTCAGTAGTGTTGTGCAAAGCATGATATATTCTCTGCCGAAGGTGTCAAGGTAAAAATGCGAAATGAATAAACGTGTGAAGTCTTCTTGCCAGACTTGCCTTGGATGGTTCGGTTGTTCCGATGTTGTTTTTAATTTAACTAGGGGAGGCCAAGCTAATTGTCACACCGGAGTGTTTAACTAGGAGGATGTCGGTGGCGTTTCAGTTGGTGCAGACGGAGACGGCGACGGCACCCAGATCGTGACCATCCCCGACCTGCCGGCCGGAGCCGGCGGTGGCAGTTCGGGCGGCGCTGCAGATGGCGCTGGCGCCGGCTCGCCAGGCGGCGCTGGTGGCGCCGACGGCACCGGGTCCGCCAGCGGCGGAGGCGCCCCAGCTGACAACGGCATCGATCAGTCGGCCGGACAGGGCAACAATGTCAACTGCGACGCGAGCGGCACCTGCTACGATGGTACGACGCACGGCAACTCCATCCGCAGCCTGTCTCGCCTCCGGGATACACAGCCCAAGGGTTGTTAGTTCTAGGTGACAGTGAACGTCCAGCACTTTAAATGCAGTGGACCTGTTGTAATATTTTCGTTGTATGCGCCTTCACTGACGGAATCAGAGGGAGGAGCTTAAGATCACCTCCTCGACGGTCAGAAAACTGAACAAAATGCGAGGGAAACCACCCAACAACAGTCCGTTGTATTAATTCTAGATAGGTTAATACACGGCGTTGCACACGCGTACAATCAACATCGAGCTACCCTTTCCAGATGGCGTTTGCGCCTGATCTGTTGCGTTTCGTATTCCGTTTGTATGGCGTGGCCAGAGAAAACCAAGGTGGTTCATCGGTAGCAGACTGACGGATTGATACGTGGTGTTTGCAGTGTCGGTTCTGTGCAAGGACACCCGAATCGTGGTGCAGATGGCCACCACCCGTCCGTTCAACGGCCGCATCTACGCGCTCGGCCGCTCAGAGACGTGCAACGTAGCCGTGGTCAATTCGGACCGCTTCCAGCTGGACCTCAGTCTGTCCGGGCAGGACTGCAACACTCAGTCCATGGTGAGAGGCAATGGCCGGTCCAGAGGGGTAGGGGGGAGGGCGTAGTACGGTCTTCTCCCTGTCACAAACTCCGGCAGGTAGGGCCAAATGTTCTGTTGACCTCCCAATATTTTTTTTTATAGCCGATTCAACCGCCAGTACGCAGTGAAAACTCCCTAAAAATGAAACGAACAAGATATTAGGATGTATTAACCATAAGATATTAACACAAACATCCTTGTCAACTTCTTGTGTTTCTTTATATTTGCTTAGTTTGATATTGTTGCATGTGGTTGAATAGTATATACGGCACAATAATAAAACGCGACGAGTTGTGGCACATTTGCTCAATATAGGCCTCATGCATTTTGCTAGGAGTTTTTGCCTGAACCACGCTGAGTGCCTGACGAGTAGTGCAGTGTTGAATAATAATTATTAATCCTCGCCAGTTTTGACTGTATGAATAATGAAGGCATATTACGTTGTGAGCCCCACAATGGAAGGATGGCTCAGCGATATTTTATGTCATATTTACTGACTGACTGGCTAGCTGGTAGTGGCTTTTTAACGGGCGCTGCATTGAGTACGGGAGAATCTTCCGCCAAAGGTACCAGGATTGGGAAGTCTCGAGCAAAATGAACCTCATGACCTTGCCTTGATTTCTCGACTATTGCTTCAAATTTCGGAGAAAAGGAAAAGGGCAAATTAACACCCTAGGCCCCGAAGTACCTGGCTGGTACTTTGATACCGGCTTATGCTAATGATACATTTTTTTTTAATAATTGACGTAGTAAAGTACAAATTGCAAATCCATAAACATATTAAAAATGGGTGAGTATGCACGCTACGCATGCACCTAGGGATATTTCATAAGAGTGGCACCGGGGAAATATTCCTCTCGGATGCCTCAGACATAATACGTTTGCTCAGAAAACAAACAATATGACTCGAGAGAGGGAGAGAGAGAGAGAGAGAGAGAGAGAGAGAGAGAGAGAGAGAGAGAGAGAGAGAGAGAGAGAGAGAGAGAGAGAGAGAGAGAGAGAGAGAGAGAGAGAGAGAGAGAGAGAGAGAGAGATATAGAGATAGAGAGAGAGAGAGAGAGAGAGTATAGAGAGAGAGAGAGATATATAGAGAGAGAGAGAGAGAGAGAGAGAGAGAGAGAGAGAGAGTAGAGAGAGAGAGAGAGAGAGAGAGAGAGAGAGAGAGAGAGAGAGAGAGAGAGAGAGAGAGAGAGAGAGAGAGAGAGAGAGAGAGAGAGAGAGAGAGAGAGAGAGAGAGAGAGAGAGAGAGAGAGAGAGAGAGAGAGAGAGAGAGAGAGAGAGAGAGAGAGAGAGAACGTGAACGATTCGCTTTCTGAACTAGCGTCATCTGTCAAAACCGTCACACATCGTCCCAATATTGCGATTTTCACCCGAGTTCTCTCTCGAAATCACCATATAAAATCACCAGCACACCACCTTTCGCTTTACTAAGCCGCCCACATCTCACCGTCGTGAGAGCCGTGCTGCCCCCACCGAAAATCGTCGTTGGCCTTTCTGTTCGCCGGCGGCCTGTGCGTGGACGCTCCAGCTGAGCCCACCCCCTGCCCACCGCCAGGGCACCGTCTACTCCAACACAGTGGTGGTGCAGCACCATTCGGTGGTGATGACCAAGACCGACAAGATCTACAAGGTGCGCTGCACCTACGACATGTCCTCCAGGAACATCACGTTCGGGATGTTGCCCATCAGGTGAGGAGCGTGCGCCAAACAACGCCACCTGGTCCTGGTCGAGTGACTGGTGACTGATGACTCGTGACTCGTGACTCATGATTCATGATTCGGCGGTGTGGCTTGCCGTGTGACGATTGGTTGCTTTATGGTTCGCACGCACTGCCGACTGCAGCGGAAACGCATTCCCAATGCTGTTGCGCACTCGTCCGACGCATCGGTGTCCACGTACCCCACGGCTTGTCAGTTATCACGGCTAAAAATTCCTACTTGTATTGCTTACCGTGTTCGGATATGCCGCGACTACGTCGCGAGGTCCATGGGATGGCTGGTAAACAGGAACATGTCCTTCAGTCTCGTCGATAGGACTGCCTTCACGTGCCGTGCTGCCCAAGCCGATAGCGCGCCTGAAGTGGTATTTGTAGCACAACCTGGACCTTGTGCCACCACAACCTTGTGCTTATAGCACAAGCACAGCTTATGCATTAGCACACCGGACCACGTGACTCACAAATCCGACCGCGGCGCCAACGTAGCGCACTGTGACCGACAAGTGTAGCTAGTCACGTGACTCTCACCCGTTGCAGTCAAGCGGCGCAAGATCCCGCCTCAGAGTTTTACGATCCTAACTTTGACGCTGAGTCGATGGGACAGCTGCTGATCCGGTAAGGCGCGTGCTATGGTGTAGCCTCTGTCTGTAAGCTTTGACCGACCGCACGTGGGCCGCTCGCGACCAGAGTGGGCTGGGTGCTGGCAAGTTGGGCAGGTTGGGCAGCACGCTGGAGAGAGATGCGAACGGCACGACTCGGCTTCGCCGACTAACGTTAACAGCACCGGTGGCAGCGGAGGGAGTGTTTCACGGCCTGTCCGACAGGACGACAGAAGGGGAGCCGGCTGCGACCCGCCGTCCGGGCATGTCCGGGGTGTCCGCTGTCCGGGCATGGCCTGGTTGTCGGGGTCAGTCCGGGCATGTCCGGGGTGTCCGATGTCCGGCTATGGCCGGGTTGTCGGGGTCACTCCGGGCATGTCCGGGGTGTCCGCCGTTTTCATCTGTTGTCTTGTTGGTGACGTGGAACTTCAAGCCTGTAGGTTTGTCTGCGGCAGTAGCAATCACCGGTTCAGGTACGCTCGTCGCTTGTTGTTCGTGTTGCACACATACTAACTGCAACTGATTTTTGCCCCTGACATGCTGCCCATGCGAGACTACTGGTGCAATGCGTAGAACCGATGGGTACGCTGTCTGCGTAGGTGTCTGCAAACGACTGGTTCGTTATAAAACCTCACTTGTCATGGCTGGCACTTAATTTCACAACATGTTTTATTAATGTATTGACAAATGCACAGCTTTGGCCTTATCGATGCCAATATTCGATTGTCAGTTAAACATGCGCGTCGTTGCATGCAGGCTGTCGGGTGTACTGACCACCGCACTAGCTGGCCGTGTATAATGCTTGAAATCACACATTTCGGGACTTATTATTAATATCCGTGTTGCTTTACCATTAACAAAACATAACATGGTGTATCCTATGTTGGCTTTTTGGTATGCCTGAATTAATGTGACCATTGATGCTTCGATATGATTATCACGAAAAGGAACACCCATCATATAAACGCGTTTCTTTTGCATGTATCACGCAATTAGCATTTCTAAAACGTAGCTTAATTATACACGTAAAGCTGCACAAGATAAAGTTTTCATGCGGAAATATATGCATGGTTAATGCATGCCAACTACCGCATTTTATATCAGTGATACTGAGCAAAAAGATTGAACACATTGCATTCTTTTCGGTCGGGTAGCCATCACCAAAGTTGACGCCAACGATGTGATGATCCTTGGTGCGCAGTGAAGACAACGCCTTTCCGCACCCGCGTGTCTGCCGTGTCAGCAGGCAGTGTGAAGCTGGCAGCCCCGCTGCGACAATGATCGTCTGTCGGGCAGGGACCCCGACATGATCTCTATCACGTCCGCGCCCGCCGCGCCGCCGCCCAAGATCACCATCCTGAACGCCGCCGGCCGCGAAGTGGAAACTGTGCGAATCGGAGACCAGCTCACCTTCCGCATCGAGATCCCGCCCAACAGTGAGTGGCGCCTCGTCCGCCAGGGGGCCGAGCCCACCGTGCAGGGGGCCGAGCCCATCGTGCAGGGGGCCGAGCCCACCGTGCAGGGGGCCGAGCCCACCGTGCAGGGGGCCGAGCCCACCGTGCAGGGGGCCAGACCCACCGTACAGTGGGCCGAGCCCACCGTGCAGGGGGCCAGACCCACCGTACAGTGGGCCAGACCCACCTTACAGTGGACCAGACCCACCGTACAGTGGGCCAGACCCACCGTACAGTGGGCCAGACCCACCTTACAGTGGACCAGACCCACCGTACAGTGGGCCAGACCCACCGTACAGCGGACCAGATACACCATACAGTGGACCAGACCCACCGTACAGCGGACCAGATACACCATACAGTGGACCAGACCCACCGTACAGTGGGCCAGACCCACCGTACAGTGGACCAGACCCACCGTACAGTGGGCCAGACCCACCGTACAGCGGACCAGATACACCATACAGTGGACCAGACCCACCGTGCAAGGGGCCGACCCCACCGTGCAGGGGGCCAGACCCACCGTACAGTGGGCCGAGCCCACCGTGCAGGGGGCCGAGCCCACCGTGCAGGGGGCCGAGCCCACCGTGCAGGGGGCCGAGCCCACCGTGCAGGGGGCCGAGCCCACCGTGCAGGGGGCCAGACCCACCGTGCAGGGGGCCAGACCCATCGTACAGTGGGCCAGACCCACCGTGCAGGGGGCCAGACCCACCGTGCAGGGGGCCGAGCCCACCGTGCAGGGGGCCGAGCCCACCGTTGCAGGGGGCCAGACCCACCGTACAGTGGGCCAGACCCACCGTACAGCGGACCAGATACACCATACAGTGGACCAGACCCACCGTACAGTGGACCAGACCCACCGTACAGTGAGCCAGACCCACCGTACAGTGGGCCAGACCCACCGTACAGTGGACCAGACCCACCGTACAGTGAGCCAGACCCACCGTACAGTGAGCCAGACCCACCGTACAGTGGACCAGACCCACCGTACAGGGAGCCAGACCCACCGTACAGTGGACCAGACCCACCGTACAGTGGACCAGACCCACCGTACAGTGGACCAGACCCACCGTACAGCGGACCAGATACACCATACAGTGGACCAGACCCACCGTACAGTGGGCCAGACCCATCGTACAGTGGGCCAGACCCACCGTACAGCGGACCAGATACACCATACAGTGGACCAGACCCACCGTACAGTGGACCAGACCCACCGTACAGTTGGCCAGGCCCACTTTACAGTGGACCAGACCCACCGTACAGTGGGCCAGACCCATCGTACAGTGGGCCAGACCCACCGTACAGCGGACCAGATACACCATACAGTGGACTAGACCCACCGTACAGTGGGCCAGACCCACCGTACAGTGAGCCAGACCCACCGTACAGTGGGCCAGACCCACCGTACAGTGGACCAGACCCACCGTACAGTGGGCCAGACCCACCGTACAGTGGACCAGACCCACCGTGCAGCGGACCAGATACACCATACAGTGGACCAGACCCACCGTACAGTGGGCCAGACCCACCGTACAGCGGACCAGATACACCATACAGTGGACCAGACCCACCATACAATGGACCAGACCCACCGTGCAGGGGGCCAGACCCACCGTACAGTGGACCAGACCCACCGTACAGCGGACCAGATACACCATACAGTGGACCAGACCCATCGTACAGTGGGCCAGACCCACCGTACAGCGGACCAGATCCACCATACAGTGGACCAGACCCACCGTACAGTGGACCAGACCCACCGTACAGTGGGCCAGACCCACCGTACAGCGGACCAGATACACCATACAGTGGACCAGACCCACCGTGCAGGGGGCCAGACCCATCGTACAGTGGACCAGACCCACCGTACAGCGGACAGATACACCATACAGTGGACCAGACCCACCGTACAGTGGACCAGACCCACCGTACAGCGGACCAGATACACCATACAGTGGACCAGACCCACCGTGCAGGGGGCCAGACCCACCGTACAGTGGACCAGACCCACCGTACAGCGGACCAGATACACCATACAGTGGACCAGACCCACCGTACAGTGGACCAGACCCACCGTACAGTGGGCCAGACCCACCGTACAGCGGACCAGATACACCATACAGTGGACCAGACCCACCGTACAGTGGGCCAGACCCACCGTACAGCGGACCAGATACACCATACAGTGGACCAGACCCACCGTACAGTGGACCAGACCCACCGTACAGTGGGCCAGACCCACCGTACAGCGGACCAGATACACCATACAGTGGACCAGACCCACCGTGCAGGGGGCCAGACCCACCTTACAGTGGACCAGACCCACCGTACAGCGGACCAGATACACCATACAGTGGACCAGACCCACCGTACAGTGGACCAGACCCACCGTACAGCGGACCAGATACACCATACAGTGGACCAGACCCACCGTGCAGGGGTCCAGACCCATCGTACAGTGGGCCAGACCCACCGTACAGCGGACCAGGTACACCATACAGTGGACCAGACCCACCGTACAGTGGACCAGACCCACCGTACAGTGAGCCAGACCCACCGTACAGTTGGCCAGGCCCACTTTACAGTGGACCAGATCCACAGTACAATGGGCTGGATCCACCATACAGCGGGCCAGATCCACGCTACAGTTGACCAGACCCACCATACAGTAGATCAGACCCACCGTGCAGTGGGCCAGATACACGTTACAGTTGGCCAGACCTACTCTACAGTGGGCCAGACGTAGTGGCCAGTTTTTCGTAATGCCTCACTGTGGTAAACGGAGATCAGCGCTCCCATAAGGAAACACATTCATTTGGGCATAACACCGAAGTTGCGGCATGCAGCGTTATACGAATATCACCAGATCGCAGCATAAAGTATGCACTGAATATCGGCCTCTCGGGTCATAAAATATGTCATATTCAGTCAGTGACGACCGTTTCTTAGAATGGGACCGATTATTATGGGTATCATTCGACGATCAAATCGAACCAAATGGAAGACAGCGTTGAAAATTACCTCATGCACAATTTTGGAGCCGACAGAAGGCCACCTAAGGTAATTCTAGGTCAGCCTAGATCAGTCCAGGGCGAACCGGGAAGAGGTCTCGTTTGAGCATACAAACTCCTCCCTTGAGCCGGAGAGCTCAAAGGCTTTCGGCCTGAGTAGACATGGGGTGGAGCCTATATGTCCCGCTGGTACGCAATCGGCCGCCAGCGCATGCGCACTTCAGTCGACGCAAATATGGCCACTACGAGCCACCGTGCAGTGGGCCAGAGTATCAGTGACGTCGGTACATCCACTGAGTAGGACGAGATTTTGCACTTGTCAGGCTCAATGAGATTATCTATCGTTCTTACCGAATCATCCGTGAGACTCCCATCAGCTGCGTGCAATTATCCATGAAAGAGTGAACATTTGAATCGTATTCAATTTCAATTTATATCTTTGATTCTAGCCAAAGGTTGACTAGAATTGATGGTTGACTAGACGTCAAGTCTTGGAACGGTTATGGCGCTACATTTTTCCAACAGCAAGTAAGTATATTCACATACTTACAGAGCAAATCCACATGTATATTGACAATAATCTACACGTCAGCACGTTGAATGCTAATAAAGCACAAGCCGTAGCGCGGCAGTTAATTCATGTTTGTATGCATGGAATTTGACCTGTCGTGCTTGTTTTTCAGCGCCCTACGGCATTTTTGCCCGTAACTGCATCGCCATGGCCAAGGACGCTAAGAGCACCTTCCAGATCATCGACAATAGGGGGTATGTTATTCGATATGACCATATTGCGGGCCTCGCATCTGAATCATTACTGATCTGAAGCTGAAGAGAACATAACGGAAAGATATTCTGACGTGAGGAGTGAAGCTATGATCACTATTTTTTGTCATTATTTTAACAAATTCTTGATTTTTTGGGTGGGCAAAGATTTTGACGTCATGGTACATTTCGCCTTACATTTCTGATTCCAAGTCATTTTTGTTTTAAAATCTCCCCAAAATGAACTCGCCAGAGTCAAAAACATGACGTCAGTCGTGATCCCATAAACCCCCTAGTGACGTCACTTCTCGAGGGGGACAATTTTACGGGTGGTTTCGGGCCCTACTTGTCAAGCGCTTTCCGACAATAGCACTCTGTTTTCGTGCAATGCCTAGTTTGGAGATTAAAAGGGGCATAAGGGACCCCTCCACTCGAGACTGGATGTGAGGATCTGACCGGAACGGGTTCAGGTGGAGACCCGATCAAAAGAATGTCATGAAACAAAGGCCGCTTTCGAAGCGCTCGCGCGACGAAAATTTCTGGTTTTGCGTGGCGAAAATCTCAGAATTTCTTGTTTGCTCTAGTGAATTTTTAGTTGCCAAGGGGAGAGCGGGCGTTCCCCCTGCGCTGCGGCTCTGGCTATGAATGCATGTGTTATCACCGTTGTGAATGTTTGTGTTATCATCGCTGTGAATACTGGTGTTGCCACTGCTGTTAATGCTGGTATTGTCACTGCTGTAAATACTAGTATTATCTGTGTTAATGCTGTGCATACTGTTATTGTCATCGCTGTTAATACTGGTATCGTCACTGTTGTGCATACTGGTGTCATTACTGCTGTGAATGCTGGTGTTGTCAATGCTGTGCATACTGGTATTGTCATCGCCGTTAATACTGGTATTGTCACTGATGTGAATGCTGGTGCTGTCACTGATGTGAATGCTGGTGTTGTCACTGATGTTAATGCTGATGCTGTGGCTGCTGGTGTTGACGTGGTGTTTGTTCTGGTGTATAAGATTAGTTGGCGTGTAAGACGACGCCACGAATCGCCGCAGATGCCCGGTGGACCCCAACATCTTCCCCCGGTTCACGTCGGAGGCCAACTCGCTGCAGTCCATGTACGAGGCGTTCCGCTTCACCGAGTCGTACGGCGTCATCTTCCAGTGCAACGTCAAGTACTGCCTCGGACAGTGCGAGCCGGTACGGAACATCACGTACACGTGCTTGGTCTCGTGGCTTGGTCTCGTCACGCACACGTGCTTAGTCCAGTGGCTTAGTCTCGTGACGCACCCGTGTTTAGTCTCGTGGCCTAGTCTCAACATGCACACATGTTTATTCTCGTGGTCGGTACAAGAGGAGCAGCAGTCTCGCGGAGGTTTTGGAAACGATAGTCTCAGATTAGTTATGTTTAAATGTTGTTCTTGAAATCTGGATGTCAAGCTACCCGGTTGTCCGTTAAAAATGCTCTCTCTGTGATCGAACTGATGCATTGTTCTTTTCTGCAGGCCCAGTGCGCGTTGAACGGGAAGAGCTTTGAGTCCTGGGGCCGCCGAAAGCGTGCGTTGACGCCGACGATGCTAAGCGAAGACCCGCGCGACCCCGAGTCCATGACGCTCAGCCAGGAGATTTTGGTGCTGGACTTTGACGATGAGTCGGAGTCGCCGTGGCAGCAGCAGCAGCGCAGCAGCCTGCCCGAGGTGGAGGTGCCACCATACGTCACACGGCAGACCGGCTCGCACGGAGCCATCGACGGTGAGGCGCCAGTCATCTGGCTGATCAGACCGGTCACGCATCATGGGCAGAACATGCCACAGTGAGGCGCCAGTCATCTGGCTGATCAGACCGGTCACGCATCAGGAGCAGAACATGCCACGGCCTCTCTGAGTGCGCAATAGACCGGCACTGAAGGGAGATCTTCGGCATCACCAGACGGGGTAAACGCTGTGTTCGTTAGTGTGATGGCAGCAAACGACGAAAATGCCTCCCACGAGGGATCATTCGAGCTTCAAGTAAGCTCTTCGCTCTGAAGCTCTGTCTGCAATGTTCCACCACAATCAGAAATGGCGTCATTGAGCCCGTAACCAGTCTACACTTGTCGTCAATCAGTGCATGGCAAGTCACCGATCTGTCCTGAATCAATCAGCAATCAGTCCCTAATTAGTCATCACGTCGGTCCACAATTGGTCATGCATCAGTCAGATTCTCCGATCATCACTCAGTTCACAAATAGGCACCAATCTATCGACAATTCATCTCGTGTTCATAGCAGAATATTCGCAATTTTGCGAAGTATTAACTCAAATAGTACTAATCCCTTCTCCACTTGGCCATCCACAGATCACTTCAGCTTCACAGACCAGAACATCGAGCTGTTGGAGAAGTGTCCCACGAAGACGTCGGTGCTGGCCCTCTCCGTTACGTGTGCGCTGCTCGTCCTCATCTACGTCTGCAGCATCTTCTACATGCTGATGAAGCGATGGATGACGCGCAACAACAAGGTGCTATAGAGTGGAACGATGCACGGCAGGATGGCCCGACATGGGTCTAGAGCGGCGGTCGGTTCTCCGACTCTGGATGTGCAAGCCTCGAGGGCGAGGTACACCGCGCATATGTGGCATTATAACTGGGATCTCTGAACACGGATGTGACCAGTCTTCCCGAGGCGGGCAGCGACGGCGCAGCTGTTGTCAACGTCTTCCGTACGCCTTATTTATTGAGGTCTCTGAAGGGGAGCGCATGTGTGCCTTATCGCTTTGCAAAACTGTGCATCTGTCGGTTGTTATATTATTTTTGTTTGTTTGTTTTGTTTTATCTCCCGCCGGAAGCTGTTTTATCGAGCTGTTTTTTTTAACGAACCGGTGTTGTCTATTGTTTCCCAGAAATGACTCGTCTGTCGAGGTAGGCGATATTTATTGAGGGCATATGCAGAACATTGTCAGATGTGTCTTCTTAGCGTGGCAGTGTGGAGTGGTGCGACTGTGTGCGGATGCGTGCCGAGCTGTAACATTTGGCCTTTTGTGATGTTCTTTATCAGAGAGTGCACTAGACAGAGCTTACCTGTCGAAATGGCCATACCAGTTTTTACACTACCAGCTGAAGGGAGGGCCCCGGGAGGCCGGCCGGGCTCAGTCGGGGACCACTGACCACCGACAGGAGGCAGCGGCTGGGCTGACTTGACCTCGCTGGTCGACCCACTAAAGCGCTACTGCAGCGCACTATCTGTGTCACATGACCGTGAATTATGTGACGATAAGGATATCACGAAACATGGCCAATAAACGACCTACACGCACTATCGACTTTCTCGCTGAAACAGCGTTTGGCTTGTCTTGCAGTGTCCAAGGGTGTAGGAACCAGCAGGTTATTGGCATTGAAAAAATGGTTTGAGATGGCCATTCATTCCAGCTAACGCTGATTGGCGCATGTGAAAATGCAAGGGTATTGATATGTAAGCTTGCACACGTACACTTGTTGATGCAATACCCATGGCAGTGTCGTAGTGCCTAGTCCGGACGGGTTGCTGCGACCTACCTTGCTATCTAGGAATTGCCAGCGGTATGCGGGAAGGGAGAGGGCAGAATAGGCATGGAAGATCATGCATTTCCGGTGCAAGCGGTAAAGCTATCATGTGCCCAGTCGACCATTGCTTGTCCGACAAAATAAATGGACGCAGGTTACCTATTAGGCACAATCGTTACGCAGAGAGACATAACCTGTATTCGCAGGCACGATAACGACCTGGCCACATTGCAAATAGACGTGCAGTGTTGTCAGCTCAGTGTGAGCAACTGGTGAGCGATCTTCACTTAGGTGATGCCATTTTAATAACGTCACTGCGTTTCATGGCTCAGTAAACAGGGGACCCCAACTAGAAAGACATGGTCAAAAACCATTACATATATTGCGTGATAAATATTCGAATGGCTTCACCTGTTGTTTAATTATACCATGGTAATGGTCTTCGAAACTTAACCTTAGGCCTGTCGTAACTTATGGAACGAATACATTAAACATTGTCCAAGTTCAATCAACATGTTGCAGCTTGGTCACTTCGAGGAAAATTATGGATGGCTTCGGATGCTCAGCAGATGAGTTTTATGCTTCTGTCCTGACAACCAGATGAGCACTAATCATAGTCTACATTATTCCCGCTTCACCTTACTCGAAACGGAATGATTGTACGGGCCCCGGCTCTCAACAAAACGCGTAGATGTTGGGTAATTGTCTACTATGGAGTCCAAACTCCAGAAACATCAGCAGCTTATCGAAAGTCCGACGCAGCAATTTCAGCACTGTACATATTAATTCCTGCTTTGCTGCGGATGAAGGACGGTTGCCTGAAGGTGTATTGATGGGAATTGTCAATGCGAGTCAGGAATAATAATACTGGCACATAGGATGTTGCACCTAGACATAATTTGATTGCATGTCAGTCGTTAGTTCATGTTAACTGGTTTATTGTTTGGGATTTACGGCGCATCGACCATCACGATGATTTGGTGCCAACGCTCAACCAGTCGCCATATCATGACCGCTACAAAAAAAAATCAGAAACAAAAAATACATCTTGTCTCGACAAACTATGTATGTAGAACTATTATTGGAAGCTCACCCGATTGCGTTGGGTAATTAAAGAGATGTCAAAATCATAACCCATTGAACATAAGCATAGTAATGCTGATCATGGGTGTAACTTTATATATATATGGGGTGGCAGGTGCCACCCCATCCATGAAAAATGCTCCCTCATTCGATCCAAGTGCCCCCCCACCCATGACGGCAGGCGTTGTACCAACATCGGAGCTTTAATGTGCCTGGTGACATACCGTGCCGGACGGCAATGCTGTCGGCTTTCACGCTTCCATTTGCTATGAAGGGAAAATATCCATGCTACTGCGAATTGGCAGCAATTTGGCAGCGTGGTTGCGAAATCCGGCTAGTTTTCCCTCCGTATCTGTACCCGTAGTATGTCCTGCCCATGAATGAGTGATTTTTTTTGGAATGGCAATTGCATTGCTTTACATGCATTACAACATAAATTTGAGTCAAATGGTTTGCAGTAATAATTTGATCACGTCCGGAGGTGAATATGAAAACGATTATTTAACTTTCTAGAAAGTGAAGTGAAAGCTGCGCAGCATTTACCAAAAGAAATACGTGACCTTGGCGTCTTGGCGCGCATCAAGAATAGAAGAGTTGTGGAATGTGGATCTGTGGATGGCTGAAGCTAAGGTGCGAGGGTCAGCGTCAGCGTTCTGTTGCGACGCTTTTGTAACTGAGACTCATCTACATAGATGTGTTTGCTATACTTTCTAAACGTCAAACATGTCTCAAAAGAGGAAGAATGTGCAAAGGTCCATATTGGACATGTTTTCGAACAGCAAAAGGTAAGCACATAAGGGGCTCTCCCCTACATTAATTTCACCTTCCTGAAAAGCTTTCGTCCTCATAGAAGGGCGTTAAGGTTGCGAAATTGTATGGATTTAACCGGTTTTTGCCATTTTCCTGAAACAGAATGATATGGGTAATGGAGTGCATCATGGGCATAGGAACGTTTCAAAAAGTGGAGGACATGGCACACCCGTCCCCCCGTTCTTACTCATATAGAGTGCATGAGCAGCACAGGTAATCAGGCGCGTATCTATGGTGGGGGGGGGCGAAGCTGGCGACCGCCGTCCCGCTACTCCCGATTTTTAAAGAAAAATCACATGAAAGTGCTATTTTCTCGAAACCTAAGCGTGTTTTATCATAAAACCATCTCCTACATCGCAAGCTGCCCAAATCCGATGAGTTTTTTTTTAAATTGAAGAACATTTTTGAGATTTCGCCCGCCTCCAAGAAATTCCGCCCTCCCCCAAGAAAAATCCTAGATACGCGCCTGCAGGTAATTATCAGAAATCATTCGCCCCTACGAATGAGCTGAATCGCACCGAGCGTTGATTAATCCAGTTGTCACATCCTCAGGTCACATCCCGATCCCGATCCATCTAATCAAGAGGACGATCCACAAAGTGCCGAGGCTGTCGGTGTCGAACCACCATCAACAGTCCAGGAGTCCGTCACCGAAGATCCAGGGTAAGCTGCGAACACTGCGAAATCATCCCTCGCGGGAAATCCGGAACTATTAGTTCATTACCACCCATTAGATGGCCAGCTCATCCAAATCCCTGTTGTGCAGGCTGCACCGCCAGACCCGCCGTGCCCACAGCGCGGCGCCCTGGGCGCCACCTCACAGGGCGCCGCACCTCACCCAGGCTTAAAAGTTAAATTGCGAGTTCCTGTGCATACAATTTCATACGAATGCATAACAATTTGTGCCGTTTCGCGGCGCAAACCCAACCAGCTGTGCTGCTTTCTGAGGCGTCCCGCATCGACAATCCTATTGTGCTGATACATTTTGTGCGGATTGTGCGAAAATATCCATTTCCGCACTCGCACCGCTGGCGACGCGAACAGAACAAGCACGTGTCTTTTTTTCGCGACACCGACAGCCAGTTCCGAGACCCTTCTGCTGTCCTTAAACTTTGTCTGAGATTGGGCCACAAAATGCCTGCAAAATTAAACATTTCTGGGCCGCTTCGCGACACAAACTATAAACCACAACCACACTAACTTTACCATGCTCTGCCCGTTTAGTTCCGGATTTCCGATTGGAACCAAGAAGAAAATTGATAGTCTTGCCATACCAGCTGTACCTACTCGCGCACATGTGTCATGCAAATTGCAAACTAAGCGTTCTTGTGCATCTGTCATCGTTTTGAAACGGTTGCTGAAACCGTCACCCATGAATGGCTTTTTATTGTCGTTATCACGTCCACCACGTCCTTATCCTAATCCTTCTCTCTTCTTCCACAGCCCGTGCGCTCCGTCCACGTCCGAGCCTGTCAAGCCGCGTCAGCCCGCGCCTGAACGTGGGAAGAACTTTCAGTTCTCAAAGTGGAAGAAGACCTACCCGTGGCTGGTCAACCACGATGGCAAGTACGTTACCTGTCGCGAGTGCACCACAGCGCATGGGCTAGGGCTTCTGTCAGGAGAGCCACATCTCGATCTGGCCTTCATCTCGCGGGGGTTCAAATCGTGGAAAAAGGTGCCTGCTGGCTTCTCCCAGCATGCGAGATCACGGTCTCACCTAAGGGCTGTGGAAGCCCTGATCGGACGCGGACGTGAGTACCCTACCCAAGTCCAGGTACTAAGTGGGCATGCGAAGGCGGTGGATGAGGCGCGAACTGCGCTCGATGCTATCTTCGACGCAATCGAGTATCTCGCCCGCCAGTGCCTTCCGCTTCGCAATCGAGATAAGGGCTCCAGCAACCTGCCGGCGCTCCTGACCACGATGGCCAAGAAGAACCCAGCTCTGGAGAAGTGGCTGAGAAGGGACACGCAGATGTACCTCAGTCCGCAAATCCAGAATGAGATACTGGAGCTGATGGCCCACACCATACTGAAATAGACTGCGACGGAGGTCGGTGCTGCTGAGGCGTTCGCCATCATCGTCGACGAGTCGACCGACGTGTCCCGGCAAGAGCAGGTGTCGCTGTGTGCCAGGTTCGTGGATCCAGGCTGTGAGGTTCAGGAAGTGTTCCTCGGCTTTTACAGCACCGACAGCACCACAGCCGACACGCTGGCGAGGCTGATCCTGGACGCTCTCCAGCGCCTCAACCTGCCCATTGAGAAACTCAGGGGTCAGTGCTACGATGGGGCTTCAAACATGGCAGGGCGAATTAGCGGCGTCCAAGTCCGCATCAAGGAGAAGCAGCCGAAGGCGCTGTTCATCCATTGCGCAGCACACCGTCTCAACTTGGCCACCCTGACAGCCGCGACCCCTGCGCTCAGAAACGCGCTCGGAGAGGCGTCGGGACTTATCGAGTTCGTTCGCAGCTCGCCGAAGCGCCTGGCCATGTTCGAGCAGCACCAAGAGGACACGGCCGCCGGACTGACCTCATTCTGCCGCACCCGGTGGACCTGCAACGAGCGGAGCCTGACGTCACTCCTGTCCAACTGGGCTGCCGTGCTGGCTACGCTGCACGCCATCGAGGAAGATCCCACAGCCTCACCCGAGTCGGCCGCCAAGGCCCATGGTTACCGGCGGGCGATGGAAGAGTTTGACTTTTTCTTCATGGCGAGCCTGGGCCTGCGCGTCTACCAGCTGGTCACGCCGGTGATCACAGCGATCCAGAGCAGACAGGAGTCTGTCACCGGTGTCCTCAGCAAGGTCAGACTGATGAGGGAGGCCGTGCTGTCCCAGTGCAGCGAGGCCGTCTGCGACCGGTTCTGGTCCGACGCTGTCGCTAAGGCTGACTCGCTCGGAGTGGATGAGCCGCGCCTGAGACGGCCTGTCAAGAAGCCGCAGCGGCTGAGGGACAACGACGATGAAGAAGCGCCGCCGAAAACACCTAAGGAGCGCTACAGCCGTGAGTACGACGGCGCTCTGCGCAGCCTGGCAGCTTCCATCAAGGACCGGTTCACCAAAGGCGACGACCAGGTTCTGCAAGGGGTAGAGGCAGCCCTGGCTGGAAACCAAGACGAGGGCCGGCGCGCAGCGCGGTTCTACGGTCTAGATGAAGAGCGAGTCGTCCTTCACCTGCGGTTTTTGCACGACGCTGGACGCAGGCCAAAGTCACTGCAAGATGCTGCCGAGATGATTAGTGAGCTGCAGGATCTGGTCCCGGAGGCGGCGCGTCTGGTGCGCCTGGCGCTCACAGCGCCGGCGACCAGCTGCTCCGCGGAGCGCTCTTTCAGCCTGATGAGAAGGCTGAAAACCTACATGCGTGCAACAATGGGCCAAGCTCGGTTCAACCACCTCGCTGTGTGCGCGGCGTACGGGCGAGAGCTTGGGGCTCTTGATCGGAAGGAACTCCTGCGAGAGTTCGTTGGCCGCAGCGCTCAGAGGAGGCACGCATTCGGTCTGATCTGAGCAGAGCAGACACTGGATGTGTGACGTGACGCGTGACGCGCCATGCGTGTCGACGTGAGTGATAAGATTGCTCTGTCGTGGGGCGTCAGCGACGTTGGAACGTGTGACGTGTTAAATTGTGATGCACCAATGGGATATAGAAGTGCGCCGTCCTGTCATGAGGCATGACGTAACGTTTCCATGGAAGATCTTCGTCGAAGTGATCAGCTCTAAGTTATTGACAAATAAAGATAAGCCTTTCCGCTAATTTTAAATGTCTAAGTACGCAGTGCACAGCTGGATGAATGGATGTCAAATCTGCCGACAGAGACAGCGGCGGGCTGCAATGTATGTACATATATGGTGTGATTTGGTCCAAATAGGTAGTTACTGCAATCGGGCCATTTCAACTTTACACTCTGGTGGGAAAACCATTCAAGGTAGTCTTTCACACCAAATACTCAAAAACGTTGTCTCTAAACTGTGAAATAGAGAAGGCTCTGGCCTTTTCCAGAAAAGACAGGCGTTCAAAGTATTGGCCCTCTTTCGGCGTACCCTGTAATACCTAGTTCTGTATGTCTGTCCTGGGTCAGGTGAGGTATAAAAAAAAATGGACGAAGTGCCCCCCCCCCCCCCATTGCAAAATGAAAAGTTACACCCCTGATGCTGATACCATGTCAAACCATGGTGTAACCATAGCAAACGCTCAATGAATACACAAGAAAATGAATGCTTCAGCTTTTGTTCTTAATGCCATAGAGAAACAATTGCCAATTGCAGATAGTTAGAAATGCAAGCGAAGAAAACAAATCTTGCTTTACTGATGTGATGGGCGCAGTAGCCAAGTTGCATGCATTTTGATGGAGGAAGGGAAGCATCAATGCGCGCACATTTACACACCCGTTGATTTCTTGTGTTATGGACCACATTTCGAATAAGCACTTCGCAGTTCTGTTGAAATGCAACATTTATCATTTCACGCCTTGGCAATGTTCTCACTCCATGGAGGTAACAGTGATGATCTTGGTTCGTGGAAATATCACATAATTTAGAAATATCAAAAGTGAAACTACTAAAGACAAATGCAAGCATTGACCGTTAACTGTGTTTTATCAGTCGTATGCAGCCGATAGTTAGTGCCGATAATTCAAGTAGCAAATGATATGTTCTCCAGAAATGTAACCACCAGAAGTACACGTACTCAAAGAAAAAATGAAGCATAAGAAAATTGCTTAATTCATCATGGAATTTGGTAAACCAGAACTGATTTACTTAACTCTTACTATACTGCGTGTTCCAGGTACGTACCCAGTCACAATTTCCTCGGTAAATTGCCCAACTTATCGTCTTGCTGTTATCTTCATGCCAAATGTGCACGTATATATAAATATATATGTATATGTATATATATATATATATATATATATATATATATATATATATATATATATATATATATATATATATATATATATATGCACATAAATTGATGTGGTCATTCAAAGGCAACTTTTGTTGATAGGTAGGTAGCAATTAAACACATCTGTAGGTGACATGGTTTTCGTTGGACAATCTCCTGTTTTGGAATAATTCTGAATGGACAAATATGAAACCAATATGCGTCGACGACTTACCGGATGATTTGCCTATGCTCACTCATTTGGTTATGTTTCACATGTTTAATTGTATTCGTTTCATGTTGCTTCTACATGTTATCACCTAAATGTTTGCGTATTCTAGCCTGATTTATATATGCCAATATTAAGCGTATTATCTTTGTGAATTGCTTTGAACGAGTATCTCAGAAGAGGTATCTACTTGCTAATGCATAGACTTCAAGAATTCATATTTTATGTCAGCATAAAGTTTTCCAATTATATTTTCCGGCAGTAATTACAACGCAATGTGCGAAATAGTGTAAATGAAGTGAAATATGTAATTAATGTATACTCAGTAGCAGAGCTTGATATAGTCCGACAGCCTATTTCAATGAGCAAGAGAAGGTATCCAGGCTGAGATAATTAAAAAAATGCATGTTGCCCGCTGATTTCCGTATGCAGGATTCTTCCCAAGATATGAGGAGTGGGAGTGGATGAGCAGAGTATAAGCTACTTACTATGCAGGGAATGTAAATAATCATATCATGGAGGGAAAATGAACGAAAAGGCTCTCAAAAGGAATCGGAACACAATCAGACGACACGTCATTTTCCCACGGTGCTCAATGGTACCCAAATTCGCCGGCGTTGGCTATATTTGAACAAAACAACAATGCATTCCCCTCAAGTGGCACACGGCCTTCAGGTGTTGAACGTTCCCAATCGCGTCACACACGGCCATCTCTGTCCCGACCACACCATCAGACCGGCAGCAGGCGTCTCCAGGCGTGGCGCGTCCCGAACCCCCTGCGACACAAACCATCGCAAACACGTCACTCGGCCACCGGCGCCAACCACGAGCGGAGAGCAGCACACCGCGCCGGCGCGTCACGTCGACCCGCTCCCAGCATGGCGCCGCTCACGTCAGTTTGCGCTCGCCAGGCCAGGCGCTGCAGTGCGCCTCGGCGCGCCGGGGGGGAGGGGGGCTCCGAGAGTGGCCACATTCTGCGTCTGACATCGGCTTGCGCGCGCCAGGCGAGGCGCTGCGGTGCGCCTCGTGTAGGCCGGACCTCGACCCCGAGATGGACGACACCAACCGGCTGCTGGCGCACGGCCAGTACACGGCCGCCGAGACAGGCGGCCAGCTGCACAGACAGAACTTCTCCACCTGGCCACTCTGCCCCGAAGTCAGCGACCCAGAGGACCACGGCTGGGTCGAAATCACCTGCCCTCAGCGAGGCGACTGGGTATGCGGATTTGTCTGGGGTGAGTTGTGGGAGAGAAGCTGCCCTGAACGTGCTGTTGTCGCATTCAAGGATTGTCAGACCCGGGCAATATTGTGTGGTGCGGAGATGCCAACTGTGTTTTGTGCATGCCAATACAGCGAAAACCCTCGCAGTGTGGTATAATATTCTACTGCATGCAGTACGGGGAATGTTTCTTTTCAGTTTTCCTCTAGATCCGGTAGGTAAGTGGCTCGATGTGCCTCCAGTTCCAATCTTTAACAATTACAGTTAATATGTGTGTGCATGCCGTTTGCCTGACCTTCCGAACTACACGAAGTGAGTTACTGCCGGGTACTCTCTATCACCAGGCTTCCCCCGAAATGTACTCGAAGCCTGATTATGAAATAAATGCAACTTCGCGAATTCATGTTCGTGATGTGGCTCCCAAATGCTTAGCTGCCACGTACGAAGTTCAACATCATTAGATCAGATCAAAGTAAATCACACAACAAAAACATATGTAACAAATTGTTGCAGTTCACAATGTTCAAAACAGCATTGTGTTCCGGAAGAATTGGCATCAGCGCAAGACCAACAAAGCGGGCTCAGCAAGCCTGCGCTGTTGTTGTTGTTTTTTTTTTGAGGGGGGGGGGGGGAGGGACGTATTAAAACAAAAGACAAAAATCGTTCAGCTTGCTTTCCATTTGGTAATCCAAGATCTTTGCCATTGAGTGACCCTGCACACATTAGGCAAAGAAGCAATGCGTAAAATAACATTGGTCCACTCCACTCCGATTCGGCCTTTCTACTCCAACCATACCCAATTTTAACCTCCACAACGCTTAGGATACGTGGGTTCTCTGATTTTTTTGTAATTATCTCGCCGGCCAACAGTCCACACAGTTTCATGTTAGCTAGCCGTGCCTCAGAATTCGGTGTGTAGTGGGTAGTGTCAGGTGGGCTGCGTGTGTCACCTGGTGCCTCGCTACAGCGTCAGCCGAGGTATAGTGGGTAGTGTCAGGTGGGCTGTGTGTGTCACCTGGTGCCTCGCTACAGCGTCAGCCGAGGTATAGTGGGTAGTGTCAGGTGGGCTGCGTGTGTCACCTGGTGCCTCGCTACAGCGTCAGCCGAGGTATAGTGGGTAGTGTCAGGTGGGCTGCGTGTGTCACCTGGTGCCTCGCTACAGCGTCAGCCGAGGTATAGTGGGTAGTGTCAGGTGGGCTGCGTGTGTCACCTGGTGCCTCGCTACAGCGTCAGCCCAGGTATAGTGGGTAGTGTCAGGTGGGCTGTGTGTGTCACCAGGTGCCTCGTTACAGCGTCAGCCGAGCAGCAGTCCACCAGAGCGTGTGTCACCAGACAGGCTAACTTCAGTCTCGGGAAGTGTGTGAGGAAGAAGGCTGTGGATGGGACGGGCAAAGTTGGCTGCTCCTATACGCTCCACTACTGCGCAACGGATCTGTGCAACCGGCCGTCCAAGGAGCAGACCGACCTGTGTGCTGGCGGCAGCAGCTCTGTACGGGC
Organism: Ashinkailepas kermadecensis; assembly: GCA_034440615.1. Taxonomy (NCBI): domain Eukaryota; kingdom Metazoa; phylum Arthropoda; class Thecostraca; family Neolepadidae; genus Ashinkailepas; species Ashinkailepas kermadecensis. The sequence continues at coordinate 149,312 of JAOTOM010004242.1, forward strand.
ATCCTGCACGACAGCTCTGCTCTGCGCCGCTTGGCTGGTAGTGGTAGCTGTAACGGCATGGTGATGCTGAGCGGTGTCGCACCAGCTCTGTTCTGCGCCGCTTGGCAGGTAGTGGTAGTTGTAACGGCATGGTGATGCTGAGCGGTGTCGCACCAGCTCTGTTCTGCGCCGCTTGGCTGGTAGTGGTAGCTGTAACGGCATGGTGATGCTGAGCGGTGTCGCACCAGCTCTGTTCTGCGCCGCTTGGCTGGTAGTGGTAGTTGTAACGGCATGGTGATGCTGAGCGGTGTCGCACCAGCTCTGTTCTGCGCCGCTTGGCTGGTAGTGGTAGCTGTAACGGCATGGTGATGCTGAGCGGTGTCGCACCAGCTCTGTTCTGCGCCGCTTGGCTGGTAGTGGTAGCTGTAACGGCATGGTGATGCTGAGCGGTGTCGCACCAGTTCTGCTATCAACGTCAATCGCATAAAGTTGTGCAGGATGTATTGGTGAGTCCTGACGGGCGCCTGGAATCGGTTGTAACGTGAAGCTGCCCTGCTAAGATGTGGGGAGGGGGGGGGGTATAGATATATCAGTGTCAGCTGCTAGTGTCGTGGTAATATTCCGGTGGTCGATGTAGTTGGCATAACCACTAATTACAAGCTGATTTAACTCGTTCCCGTATTTTTCTTAGCTCACGAATAACTGGCCCGCTTTCTCGGATAGGAGCGGTGTTCAAGTCGTGAGTTTGCATCCGCACGTCTCCGATACAATGCTTTATAGTGGCACACCACCGGACATCACACTGGACAATAGCGCACCTGTATTGCACTGTTCCGCTCAGCGGCACACTGAATGCACAGCCGTGACCCAGTGCACAGCACGCCCACATACATGGCCAGTTATATCTGTGAAGTTATCATTTCTACCACCACCGAGGAAAACACACAAGGTGGACTGACAAGCCGAAATGGGAGACGATGGTCTAGCTGGTACATCAGTTCGCTTGCGACCGATTACCAGGTGGGCGAGGTATGACATGTCAAAGGGATACGATCATCAGGCCATCACACCTGTCCGACAGGTCACCTGCGATCGGTATTCAGCCCAGCACACAACGATAGGCCACCCACCACCAGTATTTATCCCAGCGTGATATGGAAGCCCACTCATGGCCGGTGTTCAGCCCAGCGCGATGTGATAGGCCACTCAAGACCGGCATTCAGGCCAGCGTCGCACGCCTGTGGGCCGCTCCAGTGAAAGCCGGCGCCCAGTCCGACCGCATGTCATCTGACTTGGTCTCGCTGATCCGACCAGACCGACTCTGGCTCACAGCTCTGGTTCGGACTGGATGGCGACCCGCTGCTTTGGTGGTGTCAGTCCTGAAGCGGTTGCCGTTCCCCGGTTCGCTTCGGAAGTGTTCTGTGGGGACATATGAGACATATGAGACTTGTGGGGCCATATGAGACTTGTGGGGCCATATGAGACATATGAGACTTGCGTCATGTGCTGGATGGATCGCAGTGAAGATCACGACAGGGGCTGCAGAAGACAGGTACTGAAGGTACTCTTGAACTGCACGCATATTTGCATTCGCAACGATGAATGCAATATTTCTTCGGTCGATAGCACAAGAATAGCTCACAGGATACAGCATTATCGGCGTCACCATTATTCCGTCGGCACCTGCGACGAGCGCCCGACCTACCTGGCTTGTGATCGTGATTGGATGACGTCCGCGATAGCCTCGGGCAGGGCCTTGTTGGCGGTCTCGGGCAGCAGCAGGATCGAGAGACCCGACAAAATTGCTGTTGCTCCGAAGAGTACAACAGCTATTCCCGGACTCTGCGACAACACAATAAATGAGCTGCCGAAGGCCATGTCACTTATTGCAGTCAGGAAAGCGTGTGAAGGAAATTTGCGAAAGGGGTGGGGAAGGACTGGGCGATGTCGTCAACAGAGGAATTTGTCGAGCAACATTCATGCATTCGCTTAAGGCAGATAATTTTCCTCCATGTCCTCCCTTAAAACGCATTACGATCATATTCCTCATTGGCATCTAGTGTCACTGGATATCAAATATTTCCAACGTTCTGAGTGTCACTGAGAGTCACTGAGTAGCGCTGAAAGTCACTGAGTGGCGCTGAGTGCAAGTAGGTGGCACCGAGCGTCCATGTGTATTGAATTGTCTCTCTGAATAGTCTATATGCTCAGCACTCCAGGCAATGGGTGTGGAGAATGCATGGCTGAGGAGCCCGGGCCGCATTGGAGAGACTACCAGCACCGCCATCTGTCAACGTTCTTGATAACCGCTGATTCGACAATCGCTCAACAGTGGCCTGATTAATGTGGCCAGAAGCCACAACAGGATGGATTGACCCATACATTGCACCCTCACCTCTCAGAATACTATCAAAATTAGTGTACAAGGTAACTCTGTGGCGCTGATTTCGAGAGAAAAAAAATGAATCTCATCAGAACTCAAAGTCAAGAGTGATGAAAAAAGCTCGAGCTTAAAAATTGAAAAAAGCACGCGGGAAAAAAAACGTGCAAAAAGACACCTGGAATGCAGAAAAGCCTCCGCAGTGGTGCAGACACTCACAGAAACTCCAAACCAGAAACAAACTATGTCAAGAAGGAATCCTCTGAGGAAGCCCGAGCCGATGTTCCATATACATATCGATGCATACACTCACGCACATATATATATACATATATCCAATATAACGCGTAATACATACTATATATAAGTTATGTTTATGTAATTTTATGTGATATACCAAGACGTCGTTTGCGTGTTTAGTTGCGATTTAGATTACGCATATGTAGAGATTCGAGGACCTTCAGATCAGCGTTGTCCCTGGCTGTTGCTAGAATTTCTACTTTGAAGTTTGTGTTAGTGTCGCTGTGTTCCATGTTAGAATGTTTGTCGATCATGTGTTCGCCTAAAGGTGTGTATGCTCTCCGAAGTCTGGTATCTCCCAAGTGCTCATTGTACCTATCCCTGATACTACGTTTGGTTTCACCGGCATAAAATGTTCCAAGACAGCGATTGCACGTTATTTTGTAAACTACGTTTTTCCGTGTGCATCTACCTTTGAGCCCGTTGATACAGGTGTGGCACGTTCTCCTACCAGCGGGGCATGGCGGCATTTCCAGGGCTGAGCGGACCAGGTAAGATTTCAGCGTAGGTCCGCTAGTCCAGGCTACCCTAACATGGCTTAGATGAGACGAACGGATGGCTGCGTTTACCTGTCGACATAGTTGGTCATCGACAAAAGGAAGTCTCATATAAACATAGTTGGGATTGCTACCCACTCGATGCCGACGTTGCCCACCTATCCTACTCCTGTTGTGAGGGTGAACAGCACGAGCGGCGGAGTGTACCTGATGTGCTGGGTATCCGTTTTCCAGGAAAAGAGTCGTCATCTTCGCAAGGCTCCGCTCGCATGAAATAGTATCGGAGGAGACTCGTGCTGCTCTCCTCATTTGGGATGTTAGAACGGCCTTTTTAGTGGCCATCGGGTGGGCCGAATCATAGTGCAAGATGATGGGGGCTGCCATTGGTTTAAAGTACAGCTCGGTGATGTAGCTCCCATCAGCCTGAACTACAAACAACGTATCAAGGAAAGGAATCGAACTGCTATGACCAGTGTGTTCTAAGGTAAACTTGATGCTGGAATGTTGTTGGTTAATTTCTGCAAAGAAGTCGAGCAGAGAGGCCAAGCCATGTGTCCAAACACCAAAAATATCGTCTATATACCTCATGTAGAGAGTTGGTTTCAAATCATACGAAGCTAAGAAGATCGACTCAAGGCGGTGCATAAAAGCAATCGCTAAAGGAGGTGCACATCGGTTACCCATAGCCACTCCTTTTGTCTGCTTGTACATGGAGTTACCGAAACGTATGAGGTTATTGCTAAAAATACGTGTTAGTAATTTCACACAGTCCTGTACCCCAATCCCGAAAAGACAAATATCATCCAGATTGTCCTCGATTAGACGAATCACAGCATCTATCCCCTCCTTTATCGGAATGCTGCCATATACAATTTTTCCCGTCCATGGTGAAAACAATACTGCCTTCCGGAAGTTTGTTAGGAAACGTTTCTTTCACCCTCTGCAGGTACGACTCTGAGTTTGTCAGATGGGCGGGAACCAACGCTAGTATCTGGACGAGAATATTACTCAAGAACCAAGATAACTTGTCTAGGGGGTCACCGCTCGCCGACACTATAGGGCGCAGTGGAACCTCTAGTTTGTGGTTTTTGGGGATCCCGTATAATTCCGCTGTGCGGCTGGAATGGGGAAGGAGAGATAGCACTGTGTCTTTATGTAACTTCCCTGATAAAGTTTCCTTGATGATAGTACATGTTTCGATTTCGAGACGTTTGGTAGGGTTTGGTTGGGAAGGAATGCTCTGATAATCGTCCGTTATTTTGCTGGCCTTTTCAATGTAATCCGTTTTGTTTAGCACGATGAATCCTTTGCATTTATCTGACGGCTTTACTATTACATTATCTTTGTTTTTCATTTCCCGAAGTACTTCCCTCTACTTCGCATAATTGTCCGATATTTTGTTCGATGCTTTGTTGTGATATTTATATGCTTTTAGCACTTTTGTTTTTAAATCTTTCAACTCAGATTCTATTTGAGTTGTGGCTCTCGGTGGTTGGTATGCAGGAGTGTCGAGGAACATGGGGCGAAGCTTTAAATAACCTGTGCTAGAGGTGCTTTGTGATAAGCCTGCCTGCGGTACCTGAGGTACAGTTTGCTGGTTTGTCTCCTTCCCAATTCCTCCACCGCAAACCATAGATCGCCCTTTCTACGCCTGATTCTGCTTTTTCCAAGCAGCTACGATCCACTTTCTGAGCTAACGCAAAATTGGGGCCTTTGTCAAGCAATCCCAAGATATCTGAGTCTAGAGGTAACTTACTTAGATTAGACGTGCGATTTGTGCGATATTGTTCAGTGCCATCGCCGTTGGTGACCGTACCGTGGGTGCCAGAAGTAATGCAACTACCCGAGCTCTCTCCACTAGTAGCCGCGTGGTGGAGTAAATTATGTTTATCCGGGAGTGGCGTAGGTGGTTGGTACGATGAATGTGTGCCTAGGCGAAGTTCGTCCTCCTGTGGTGCTCCGCGGTCAGCTGCTGGCCTCACGCTGCAGTTTCTGACTCCAGAAACAACGCTGGAGTTCGTCAAACACAGAAACCACCCACGCATAGCCAAAGCCCACCCAAAGTTCCAAACCGTCACAACGCTGGGCACGAACGCACTAAACAAGGAAGCGCACCAGATCCTGTCCGCACAGCAGCGAAAATCGATAACACCACGTGGTGACGCACCAACATCCCTACAAACAGCTGTTTTGAAGGGGGCGATGATACCGCCCACGCACGAGCCGACAATGGTGTGCTGTGATGCACATGTACGGCACGAGCCTCACCAGCAGCACCATGAAGGGGGCGATGATACCGCCTACCCTCGAGCCCACTGAACAGGTGGCCAGGCCTGTGCTGCGCACGGCCGTGGGGTACAGCTCAGCCGTGTAGATGTAGATGATGCCGAACGAGGCGGTGATGAAGAACTTGCCGAGCAGAGCCAGGCACAACACTGGCCAGTCGTAGCTGTACTCCCCTGTCGACGTTCAATCAGGATCAGAATGTAGCATAGGGTCACACAGCGAGAGACACGGCCACGGCCGGGACAGGGTGATAAGGGTTCAAAAGGACTCACACGGGGGGACACGAGATGTGAGCCGGCAACAGCCGCATTTGCCTGTCGGTGGTGAGACAAGATCATAAGGGGTACCGGGACACCTAGGGTCAGGCGAACTCAGACCCACGGTCATTGGTCAGTCGCAATATCACTTCGCTCCCGGGATCGGACATGAGCATAGAGACAGATCGAGTGGCACAGTCTCGATTAGTGGTAGTCCTCGATTTTCCTACTCTCAGCGGGGCCGAATAAAATATGCTCGAGTTGATACAATGGCCGGCTGTCGGTGTGGGCACAGGTCGTGAACGTGCCGCGAAAGTGCATGACGGGTGGAGGAGGTCGTCCAGACGAGAAGACGAGCTGAACATTGCTGGTTGCTCGGAACTAAGATGACCGAAATAGGTGAAGATGTCTTGTTCGGCGCGGCGTAGCTCTACCGACGCTGCCTGTTGATTACTCTCGCGGCGGCATCCGACTCACCTATCTGCACGCTGAGGGTGAGCAGACAGCTGAGTCCGGCGCCCACCATGGCGCCACTGATGGGCAGCCGTCGTCCCAGCAGGTAGATGACGAACGGACAGACGGCGTACGCCGGCAACTCGACCACACCTGCGGCACACAGGGTCGGCTCCAGGCGGTACCGGTTACAGCGCACACACACGCACACATGCACATGCACACGCCTACGAACACACAAATTCACATCAAATAGGACTTGCACATAGTCTGCTCCACTTGCGCCACACCTATCATGAGCTTGTTCTTTACTCCGTCTGTCTGTCTGACTGTCTGCCCTCTCTCCTCAGTTTTCCACCCCTCTCGTTCCTCTTTTCTCTTCGTCTTTCTCGCTTTCCTCTTCATCTCTCTGCTATCCCTCTTATCTTCTTCCTCCTCTCCCTCTCCTCCCCTTCCCTTCCCTCTCCTTTCTTCTCCTCTATCCTCTCATCTTACCTCCTCTCCCCTTCTCCCCTCTCTTCTCTCATTTTAATTTTGGCCCCATTTCTACACCTTTTCACTCCACCTATATTCCCTTCCACAAGATGTGTTACCCTGAACCTGTTTGTTGTTCCCCATCCATAAGAAGGTGCCGGTGTTATCACTTGCTCGAGAAGACATAGTTATGAGGTGGGCTAACATTGGTAGACATGTTCGATACTTCTCGTAAGAGGAGCCTGTGTTAGCGCTCTGCAACAGTTGCTATGTTGAAGCAGCAATCGCTTGGAAAGTTACAGTAGCCATGCTGGCGACGACAATCGCCAAGCATGGCCACAGAAGGTGAGCCAAAGCTGAAAAAACTGAAATAAAAACAATGCGCTAAAAACAAATAAAAACAAATAACATTGCTGGTTGCTCGGAACTAAGATGACCGAAATAGGTGAAGATGTCTTGTTCGGCGCAGTTCTATTTCTGAAATAGAACTGGGCACCGCATATCGTGCATTTCGCAATACCCAGCCAAGCATGACGTACCCATGAGGAAGGTGTTCATGTACATATCACCGCCGAAGTCTCCGGTGTTGAGGAGAATGCCGTAGTACACAAGGCTGTTGACGCCCCAGCAGACGAAGAGGCACACGGTAATGCCCAGCATGTGGATGTTTGCAACGATGTCCAAACACCCGGTGGTTCGGATCTTGTCCTGCTTCGGGCCGCGCTGCCAGCAAAAGAGAACCAAACATGTACATTGTCTCCTGTATCTGACTCCATCTGGACCTACCATCAACTTTCAGATGTGTATGCCCTGTGAAATACAACGTAGCATATGGCGACCAGTTAATTATACTTCTGTCGAACAGGTCAATATGTGCCTTTGGCAGTAATAAAGTGATGATAAGTCGCGTTATGCAAGCATAGCACAACTAATGACTAATGAATAACAACTAGTGAGCGATAATGAGCCGAACTTCATGCACAGCGTGACAAGCTCCATGATATGTGCTTTTGGCGGGGGCAAATTACAACCATCTTGTGTATTAAAAACTTCGCATATTGCAGCCAGATAATACTCTATGGGCACGTTCGTAACAGTGATTTCACGTCAAATCTAGCGAAGGTCAGCAACAGCAGCACATTATCTTTTGGTATGTTTTCATTATTTCATTATTTATCAGTATTTCAGCATATATATTTTCAGTATGTATGAGATCATCTACTTTCCTAAGATGAGCTTCGCTTATTGAACCTAATGCACTTGCCAGCGGATTTGCTAGAATCTTTTCCAAATTGTGCATTGCGCTGCCAATGCCGGAAGTGATGGGCATATTGGATTTCCTTCCTTGTGAATTTTCGGTAGTCCCCTGATGCGCGGGGCTACAGGTGCTTCTTCCAACAGATGAAGTATCTCCCCGTGTCGATTGGCTACTGCGTGGCCATCGGTTTAGCATTACTCCGCCTCCGCAGTAATGCTAAAGCAATGGGAAGGGACCCATGACTCTGGCAATAGATCACAGAGTCTCTGCTGGCAATTGACCACATCAAGCTGAGGAGGGCGCAGTCGAAGTAATGACTGAACTGGATCAGGAGTTTCAGAGGGGTGAGGCAGACTGGGATCAGCCGTATCTTGTTTGATGGAAGACGGAATGACATTAAAGTGATGATGGAGGTAGTGGAGATTAACAGACTGTTCCCTGGCATGATCGAGGAGCATTGCTTTGTATGCAGTGAGTCATGAGAGAGATACTAGTGACATTTTGTTCTTGAAGAGGTCACAGGAGAGAACGCATGCAGGTGTAATTGCAGATCATCTGGTGGACTGGCTGGGGGAGAGAGGAGCTGACCAGCCCGTCCAGACAATAAGAGTACAATACAAGAAAATACAATTACCCCCACCCCCCACCCCACCCACTAATGCAAGCACTGAGTGTAGGGGGTGGGGGGGAATGATGCAGAATGTGTAGGTCAAGCTAGACTGGAAGCTAGTCTGGCTGGTATGTGGCCTGCATGCTGGGGAGTTGAACCTGAGACACTTCATCACCAGCTGGGATGGTCCCACACAGCAGCAAAAGTAGTGTGGCAAAATTGGTTAAATGCTGAACACTGCTACATAGCTGGAATAAATCCTTTTTTTCCAGATATGTGTGGATCCGCCCTGATACATCTGAGTGAAGAAGTTGTGAGGGACCCCTCTCTATATATCAGTAGTATGGTTGCATAATTTTCGAAGCTATGAGGACCGGAGAGCTGCTTCACTACATCTACTTGACTCTGCTGGAAATTAAAACAGTGTCATAGCAAGTGGCTGACAACTGCACAAAGAATGTGCAACCTGTTGTTATTTAAGCATGGACTAAAGGGGAAGCACCATCAGAATATCAAGCTCATGGTATGTGGAATAGCAAGCAGTGGAGTTAATACTATGGGTGTGCTTACTAAACTGGTACAACATTAAAGTCAACCACCACTGGATGTAGGATCCAGGTACATCCTTTACCAGCTCCAGCCCTGGAGCTGCTAAGAAGTCAGAAGAATGTGTTGGACATAAATATATAGGCAATATATATATATATATATATATATATATATATATATATATATATATATTATATATATATATATATATATATATATATATGTGTGTGTGGGGGGGGATGAAGGGTGTGTATGTGTGTATGTGTTCATGGAGCTCCTGGCTATCTGTCGTGTGACCCTGGTCTGGATGTATGCTGGGCTGCCTGCGCCGGCAGCACCTGGGACCCGGCGAGCTCCTTCACGGTCGGCATGCCGTTGCTGACGCATATCTCGTTCATGATGGTGATGGCCTCGGTGGTCCGACCACGGGACAACAGCCAGCGTGGTGACTCGGGTACCAGCCTGCACAATGTGATCAACATTCAATATACTCAATACAATACACTACAATACACTACATGTGTACACTACATTACAATGTACATGTGTTGTTGTTTTTTCTCACTTGATGCGAGCGAAAATACAAATTCGTCCGTTTTCTCATTGAAAATAGGTCAATAAAAACATCAATGAACTGATCACAACAGCAATGGTTGTTGGAAATAATAGCCTTTTGCATATTCTTGGGGCATGAGGAAAACACACCTACAACCAAGAATAAAATGTGCTACATAGTGCAATCAACACACGCAGCAAACTACTGCCAACAGACAACAGATTCAGCACGAGTAACAGTTCAAGGACGTCATTGTTCAATCGAGTTCAATTATCAAAATTAGCCATTGCACAAGAAAAGGCCACTGAGTAGCCTTTTCTTGACTTGAACTGACCTTACGTACAGTTACACAAGAGACCACCTCGCATCACGACAACAAAACAGCGACAGGACAGAGTTGATGCTCATTACGTCTCGCTATGATTTCGCCTTCTGGCGTCTTCCCCTCCTTGGAGCTTCGAATTTCCGCATTGTGGAAAATACTCGTCACAAAAGAGGATGCAACAAGCCTGCTCCATACAGTCGGCAGGGAGAGTGCTCCAACAAGCCTGCTCCATACAGTCGGCAGGGCAGCGGTCAGCTGGCGCAGCCCCCAGGCCGCCATTCTCACCAGTAGAAACAGGCGTAGAAGGCGGCCGGCAGCGAAATTGCCAGCTGGAAGTGACGCCAGTCGCGCACCGCGTAGCCGATGGCGGCGAGCGACATGAAGCCGCACGACATGGGCAGGCAGAAGACGATGCCCATCAGCACCCGCCACCTGGCGCCTATCAGCTCCATGCCTGGCCGGCGCAGATGGACCGAGGTGGGCTGGTCATTCGGCAGTGGGGGGGGGGAAGGCGGCGGCTACCACAGCGGAGCGGTGGCCACATAGACAGGCTATTGTCTCATGTGCCATCAGCCTTATCGGAACGACATGACTCGCACCGCCGTCCCCGACACCATTAGCACCACCCAAAAGACCAGCAGCATCACTGAGCGAACGATGGACGCCGTCTGTATGACCTTTTTGCAGATGAATCGATTTAGAGTGATGTGTGTTTAATAATTCGTATACCTATGTGTCGGACGGGCGGGAGAAAAAAAAAAAAAC
>JAOTOM010004242.1:162500-212500 GCA_034440615.1 Ashinkailepas kermadecensis
AGCACGAAGCAGCACGTGTATAGGCCGATTCCGAACAGGCCCTCCAGGAACCGCATGGCCAGAAAAACTTCAATGCTGTTGACGGCCGCCGTTCCGATGCCAATCATCAACGTCATGGCCAAGCAGATCAGCAGTGACGGACGTCGACCGAACCTGGCGAGCACAGGTTCAGATCAGCACGCCGACAGGGATGGTCAACAGAGACTGTCTTAATAAGTTAATGAAGCACAGAGTATGATATTTTGAATGCATGTTGCTGCCTGTCCCTACAAACGAATGCACAACGACGCCTTTGTCACGCATATTAATGTGATAGTAGGAAAACCACGCCTTTCAAGTCCACTTCACAACTACAGCTACAATGTTATTTCATCTATATCGGAATGAGTAAAGTTATTGTTTCACTAAAGCAATTGGTTCCATATCGTACTGGAGGGGGGGGCGCTGCTGGACATCTTGGAATGCCTGATAATTTTTAGAGCCATTCAGGCTGGAAACATTGCATTATTGGAAATAGTAGCAATCATTGGTCGGTAAACGAACTACCTGTATTTGGCTTGCATTGCCTGCGCGTGTTTCGCGAGGGTGATGGCATTGCTTCACTGGCATGATACAGCGCTAGTTGCATAAGCATGGGCTTATATTCGCGCTGTCCTGAAGCGAACTTCTGGTGAAATTCATCTTCGCCCAGGTTCCGTATCCACAATTAGAATAAACCTGATAGTATTACATATAGTATGGTTTAATAGGCGAGAGCAAGAGGTGTGTATGCAGTGGCGCCCAAAATCGATAGCGTACGTCAGCGAAATATTGCATGAACTGCCTGCGTAATTAACGTGTAGGTTGCTGTATTATTTTTTTTGTTTAAACAGGGGATTGACGAGGTTCTATGCGTGGGGTACAGGCGAGGAAGAGTGCGCACAAAAGCATTCAGCCTCCTGCAGTTTTTGCCATGTGGCCATTTTTCTGGTTTATGTCTTGGTTATGTTGACATAAACGATATTGTGGTGATAATGCAACCTGCGTCAATATCTTACATTGACATGAATTACATCGCCTCAAATCAACCGAAATACACTGTACCACAGCTATGCAACATCGGACAATGTTGACATAAACATGTTTTAGCACAACATGACCATCTCGGGCGAGATGAAACTGCTAGTTTCATCATCGCGAATGCAAGAACCACCACACTTTCTTTTAAATTAAACCACCAGTGCAAACCATTGAGGAAGGCTTCCTTCATTCATTCGTTTATAGCGCCAAGTTACCAGGGTAGTAGGAAGATTGGTCGTATTTTGTAAACGGTGCGAAATTTGCGTGTTACATTTGCTCTGCCCTTCTGTCAGCATTGATGAAAACTTGCATTATGTGATATGTGATGCAGCATACGTTCTAGCTTCACGTGCATAAGGCGAAGATCGATCACGTCTCATTGCCGTTCTGGTGTCTGTGTCACGCAAATTGTGTTGGAAGATGGCAGCACTGTCTAGTTTCTAAACAGCCAAAACATCTGATGCGCGCTCTTATAAGCTGCGCGCTCTTACGCGCCCTGTACAGTGCACAATAGTGGGATCAATGAAGTGGAACCACACGGTCAGAGGTGTCCACAAGTGTCTGAAATATTTGCAGACGAATGCGTTGTCTTACCACTGCCAATGCTATGTCAGAAAATAATGTCATATTTGCAGGCTCCTTCCTGATATGGAGATGTTCTGATGCATGCGGATGCGATAAAAATATGTGTAAGAGGTCTGCACGTGATGCCCATACCTTATTTAATGTTGTGTAATTCATCATTATTTATCATTAGTATATGTAATGTGTGCATGGATGTGTCCAACAGGCGTATTCAGTTAAAGTAGTGATCAGCTTCCCTCTAACAAGTAATGCGCAGACAATTAACAAGTAACATTCGACTGGCAGACAGTACAGGCATGCCTTAGACGGCTGAGACTGACCTGTCGGCGATGATGCCCCAGAAAATGACCCCGACCATGACTCCTGTCATGTAGATGCCCTGGCAGAACAATTGCATCCACAACCGGTCACACACCAGATCCCACTGTCGGAGGAGGGAAGCCGGTCACACACCAGATCCCACGTGGAACGTCCACGTGTCGGACGTGGAAAGGTCACACACCAGATCCCACTGTCGGACGTGAGAAGCCGGTCACACATGGATATGGACAAATACATGGACAAAGACATGGACAAAGACATGGACAAAGACATGGACAAAGACATGGACAAAGACATGGACAAAGACATAGACAAATACATGGACAAAGACATGGACAAAGACATGGACAAAGACATGGACAAAGACATGGACAAAGACATGGACAAAGACATGGACAAAGACATGGACAAAGACATGGACAAAGACATGGACAAAGACATGGACAAAGACATGGACAAAGACATGGACAAAGACATGGACAAAGACATGGACAAAGACATGGACAAAGCCATGGACAAAGACATGGACAAAGACATGGACAAAGACATGGACAAAGACATGGACAAAGACATGGACAAAGACATGGACAAAGACATGGACAAAGACATGGACAAAGACATGAAGCCATGGACAAAGACATGAAGCCATGGACAAAGACATGGACAAAGACATGAAGACATGGACAGAGACATGGGCAGACTCAGGGGCAGAGACAGAGGCAGAGATTGAGATAGTGATGGAGACATGTCAATGGTCATGTGTGTCACTTTGTGAAACTGATTGCGCGGGACGATTGATGCTTTTGATGACATTTTTCAAGGAGGGGCGCAATCAGCTGGAAAAAAACACGTTGATCGGGGACATTAACAGACACGGCGACAGAAAGAGACATGCACAGAGAAGATGAAAAAGAGAGGGGGCGAAGAAATGAGGAAAAGACAGATGAGGGCGAGAGAGAGAGAGAGAGAGAGAGAGAGAGAGAGAGAGAGAGAGAGAGAGAGAGAGAGAGAGAGAGAGAGAGAGAGAGAGAGAGAGAGAGAGAGAGAGAGAGAGAGAGAGAGAGAGAGAGAGAGAGAGAGAGAGAGAGAGAGAGAGAAAAAGATAGAGAGAGAGAGAGAGAGAGAGAGAGAGAGAGAGAGATGAGGGAAAGAAAGAGATAAAAATTAGGGAGAAAGTGAAGAGCACCTGCACCCGTAAAGTCTGTTCTTTTTCTACAAACACAATTCTGTAACAAAGTTGGTTTTGGGGCATCTAAATCCCAGCTATTCAGCCCCCTACCCCCATCGTTCATGGCGCGACAAGTTTCCAGGCACATACCTGTCGCCCGCCTATCTAGATGCTGACGAATGAAGTCACCGCTCCAGTCGAGAGCCGGTCAGTGGACATTGCCCTGACCCCCTCCCTCCTTCCGGCTGACACCCCGCCGCCCCGGCCGCCAGAGCTGTGACCTCGAAACCGTGCAGCCGACCGCTGTACCTACCCCTCCCTCTCCAGCATCCAGGTCGCGCCCCGCCGCCGTCCCCAGATGGTGAATGCCATGTGAAGTACGTGACGTCAGTGGGTGATGTAGGACAAGTAATTATATTATGGGAACCCTATGGACAGGCGTGTCTATGATGTCTATGCCAGCTGTCATGCGGTGATGTGATCGAGTGTCGTTAGAGTGTCGGGCGCCGTGTCGCGAGACCAGAGGCTGCAGTACCGCGCCTCTGCCAGTCAGACGCTGTTATGGTTCACCAGCGTCCGGTGAAATGCGGACAGCTCACGTGTGCGACGTCAGGCCGACGCGGGCCTGGACGAAAGTGCACTCTCCGCACCGTTTCCCACGGAGGGACCGTTGTGCTGAGATCAGAATCTGTCTCTGATATCTCAGAGAGATGTCGCGCCCGCCTGCAGTAGTCTGCTATTGTTCTCGACTCGGGGCCGACGTCCTGGCCATGCGACGCAGTAGTGACGTGTGCGGGTTGATCACGTGATAGTGACGTACTGTGAGTTACCTCGGACGGGCCGCAAGGGCCCTCGGTCATTCTCCGGCTATCTTGGACGAACGGTCGTCGGGGGCGGTCGCCCCTCAGGCGGCTCGTCGCCGCCTGGCCAGCCCTGGCCCCACACTAAGGTACGCCTGGACTCTGCCTGAGAATCGCTATGTCTGTTCAGATGTAGTTCTCTGATAGAAAATAGTTGCACCTGTCTGTCAAAGTGAAGCTATATTATTCACGTCTATATCACGCTGCGCCACTAATGTCTGATCTTCGTTGCATTTGTCTGTTGACTAATTCGCACAATATAGATGTGCTGGCTTTGGAAGTGCGTGTCAAGAGGTGTGCAGATCAGAGCACGGAGATGAAGGATTCGAACCATTCAATTTATAACCGGGGTTTTAAATACCGCAAACGCTGAGGTACCCTATACTATCAACGTGCCAGAAGAGTTTTGCCCCCTTCAGGGATGGGCCTGGAACCTTTACTACAATTCTCAACTATTCCTTCTGATGCGCAGTTGGTAGCATGCTAAACATGAATGTTAATTAAAATCACGCATATTTGACTATGGCCGCACCGATATTTTCACCAAGCTAAATCAGAGACTTCCAATCAGATCACGGACATCCCAGCTGAGAAATTTACAATCGAAGTTCAGAGATAAAGGTGGAAGCCATCGAACCACTCGACACCCTCACTTCGTTCCCGTTAGCAGCTGCAGTTTACCTCATTGGTGACACTGGACCTGTACTCGGAGGTATTGTAATGCCAGCCGCTGCACGGCACTGTACTGCTGTTGCTGAGAATGGTGACCCGTGCAGCAGCGGCGTCGGCTGGGTACGCGGCACACTGTGACAGCTGCTCCTGACCGTCCTGCCGACACAGCACACACACACACACATACACATATACACTGGCACACTGTGGCACCGGCAGATTGTCCCCGCGCAATCCTCACGCGCGAGTCGTTCTCGCGCTGCGAGACCGAACTATTCGGTGCTGTTCCAGCCATGGCCATGCGCCGCAGTGTTGACTTTTCCCAGTGCAGAGGGGAGATAGTGGCGAGGATGTAGCCATCGCTGAATGTTGCCTTTCGATTATCGCTCGAGAATTTGCAACCTGTTTCTTTTTTTTAATTATAACGACATCGGCAGCTCGTATCCGTCTTAGGGCATTCCATTTAATATGTCGTTCTCCTACAGGCGATCTTAAACAACGCCTATTCATTATCAGCTACATCGTGTCTCCTCTGTCACCACACTATACTGCATCACAAATATTGAATACGATAAAACAACCGACAGAGCATGGCAAGTGTTCAAGCGTTCAAGTCCCTCCAGCAACTGTCACAACTTCGGGGACATAAAATGCATCAGATTCGAACGGGAAGCACAGAACGTGAGTAGATACTGGGAAGACTCAGAAAGAAGAGGTGTTCTGGATATCACCATCCCTGCTCGAAGCAAGTCTGACACTAGGCACATGGCGTACACCCGATATTCCAAACTCAGAATGCATTTGGAATCCCTCCAGGTCAGGTCCGGTCTCCACTAATGATATCGATAGTAAGACGAATCGAATGTGACGTAGGTGGAATATGGAGTGGAGCGGAATATGCAGTAGGGTGAATATGAAGCAGGATGGAACATGACATATGGCGGAACATGAAGTAGGGCGGAACATGAAGCAAGACGGAATATGAAATAGAGCAGAACATGAAGTAGGGCGGATGATGAAGTAGGGCAGAATATGAAGTAGGGCAGAATATGAAGTAGGGCAGACTATGAAGTAGGACGGTATATGAAATCAGCATCAGTATCGGTATCAGTAAGGATGCAGGTGTGGTATGGCCTAGATATGGGATAGTGTGAATGGGAGTGTGTGTGTGTGTGTGTGTGTGTGTTTGAATTTTGCCAGCCTGCCACCGTGTGGTGATGTCGGCTGTTTCCGGGTGTTTGATGGTGGTAATGGTATGTGGAGGTATGAGGGTTTTACGTAGGTAGGAAGAGGGTTGGTTTATTGATCGGTGCTGTAGTAGAGTTGTGAGCGTCTTGGAGTTTGAAGTGAGCTGGGTAGAGCTGAGTAGATCATAGTTCCAGGAAGTTGTAGAGATGGTCGAGGCCGGAGATGGTGTAGACGAGAAGAGTTGCCAGTCCGGACGGTGCCAATTCGGGATATGGGGTGTAGTGGGGGGTCGGGGTCTGGTCATCGCCATTGTTGAACATTGCTAGAAGATGTAGTATTTGGGGTATTGGTGCTTTTTTGCTTTGTTTTTGTTTTTTTTTTTCTTTCTTTTGTAATCGAAAATTATTTTATTTCCTTTTTGTCCTTAGGTGTTTTTTGTTTTTGATTGTTTGTTTGTTTGTTGTTTTTTCCCCGTTCCTTTTTTCACAGTTGTTCGATTAGGCGTGTGATAGCGAGAAAGTGGAAGAGGTGTTCGTGTAGTGCTGGATGGTCGTCGTTGAGGAGCGTAGTGAGGCTTAGTGGAATGTTATGTGTGGTGCAGTAATTTGTGATGTGTTGTCTTTGGTTGTTGTATTTGGTGCAGTAAATGAGTATGTGTTTGATTGTAAGTGTTCGGTGACATGTTGCGCATTGTGGTCGCTGTTGTTGTCCTGTTCGTATTCGCGTTAGTGTACGTTCTTTGAATCTGGTGTGTTGGTTGATGGAGTGCCATTGTTCGTGTTTGGGGTGGATTTCGTGGAGTTGTGTTATTGTTGCGTCCCAGGTTTGTTGTATGTGTTTGTTGATGGCTTGGCGTATTGTGGGGTAGTAGTCTGATTGTGAGTAAGGGCATTGCGTGGTTTGTTGTAGTGCTGTGGCTAGGTTTGCTTCTGTGTCTGCGTGTTCATTACCATCTATGTTTGTGTGGCTTGGGATCCAAAGAAGTAGTGGGCGTTGTTGGATGTTTAGTTTTTTTATGTATGTAGAGTATTTTGGGGATGAGTGGGTGTTTTAATTTGGTGTAGGGTGTTATGCTTTGTAGTGCTGATTTTGCGTCAGTGGCTATGATATTGTGTTCCATTTGTGTGTTATAGATGGTGGAGTACGCTGAAAAGATTGCGTAGATTTCTGCTGTGTATGTGGATGCTGTGTCGTGCAGACGGGCACGCAAGATGCTCGGGGCGGTGCTGTATTGGGATACAGCACCGCCGCTGTGCCCGTCTGCTGTGTGTGTGTTTTGGATCCGTCTGTGTATATGATATTATAGTTTGCGTTTTGTGCTGTGAATTGAAGGAAGAGATGTTGTATTTCTACGTCTGTGTATGCGTGTTTCGGTTTGTCTATGAGGAAATGTGTTGTGGGTGTTTCGTGTTTCCACCATGCTGTGGGTGGTGGGAGTGGTTGTGTTGTGGGGAGTGTGATTTGTAATATATTTGCGTGTTGGTGTACGCGACAGCCTATTGTGGTTTTAAGTGGTGGTCTTTTCATACGTTGGTGTATGCGTTTGGTGCGAATTTCGAGTGCTTGAGTGCATGTGTGTTGTTTGACGAGTTGTGTTTTGTAGTGGTATCTAAGTAGTGCTTCTGTGCGTCTGTGTTTGAGTTCTGATATATGGTTGTATATGTGAAGTGCGAGGTATGGTGTAGTGATGTAGGCTCCGGTAGCGATTTTTAGGCATTGGTGTTGTAGTGTGTCTATAATTTTGATATTTAATTTGGCTGCGTTTTCAAAGAGTGGGGATCCGTATTCCATGATTGGTCGAATGAATGCTTTGTATAAGGTCAGTAGTGTATTTCGGTCTGATCCCAAGTGTGTGCCAGAAAGTGCTCGTAATATATTAATTATTTTTGAGGCGCGTTTTTGAATATTTATAATGTGGAGGCGAAAGGTGAGTCGTGGGTCTAGTGTGCTACCTAAGAATTTTGTTGTGGTTACAAATGGTATGGGTGTGTGGTCTATTTTTAGTGGTTGTAATTGTATTTTTATTTTTTTTTATTTTTAGTGGTTGTATTTTTAGTTTTAGTGGTTTGTATGTCGAGTGTAGTCAAATACCATGCATTTCGATTTGTGTGGTGCAATGTGTAAGTTAAGTAAGGCTAGTTTGTTGTGTAGTTCTGCTAGTGCTTTTTGTAGTGTTCCTAATGCTTTGGTGTTTCATGTGATGTCCAGAGTACAATGTCATCGGCGTAAATTGCGATTTTGGTCGAGAAATTGTCAGTGATGATTGAATTTCGGCCTAGAATAAAGAGAAGGGGGCTTAAAACGGAACCTTGCATTAAGCCGGTTGTGGGGAATCTAATGTCTGAAGTGTGGGGCCCAATTTTTCCTTGAAATGATCGTTTTAGTAGGTAGAAGTGGAGGTAGTGTAGTAGTCTTCCCTGCATGTCTAAATTGTATAGGTGTTGTAAGAATGTTGTTATGTTGATAGTGTCATAGGCTTGTTTGAGATCCAGGAAGACGGCGACGGTGGCGCGTTTCTTTGCCGCCGCTTCCTGGATGTGAATGATGAGATAGGTGAGGTTGTCAAGATATGAGCGGTTGGGGAGAAAGCCTGATTGTATAGGGGAGATTAGTTTTTGTGTTTGAATAATGTAGAGAAGACGTTTTTTGACAAGGGTTCGAAGAGTTTGTGAAAACAGCTGGTTAGTGCGATAGGACGGTAGGAATCGCATAGAGCTGAGTCAGTGTTTGGTTTAGGGATAGGAATGAGCAAAGCGTGTAGCCAAGATTGTGAATATGTATGCGTTGTCCATGCGGTGTTGTAGGTGTCGAGTAATGCGTGTAGTGCTTGTGTTGGGAGGTGTTTGAAGAATGAATAGTGTATATTGTCTGGTCTTACGCTTGGGTTTCCTGTTTGTGCGATTGCTATTTGTAATTATGTGAGTGTAAACCCAGTGTTGTAAAGATGGGGGCGTGTGTGTCTGATTGGAGGTGGTGGGTGTCGTGGAAGTGTGGATGACCTAATGTGATAGTTGTGTGCGAAAATGTTTGCTATTGTTTGTGGGTCTGTGATGGTGATGTTGTTGTGTATGAGTGTGATGGCTTTGGTTTATGGTCTTTGTCGGTGTTGGAATGTTGTAAGAAGTGTCCAAATTTCGCCGAGAGTGGTGAACCTGTTAAATTGATTGCAAAATGTATTCCAGGAGGTCTTTTTGTCATTTTTAATGGTTCTTTTGCAGGCTGCCCTGAGTTGTTTGTATACTGTGAGTGTTTCCGGTGTGCGGTGTCTTTCGTGTCTGTGTCGTGCGTGATTCCTCGCGCGGACCGCCCGGTGGCATTCCTCGCTCCACCAGGGCGCCACGCGAGGTTTGTGTTGATGACGTGTTTTTGTTTGTGGTATGTGTTGGTGTGCTGTAGTGAGGAGGATGTGTGCAAATTGCTCTGGTGTGAGGTGTGGGTTGTGTGCTGTTTGTGCGGCTATGGATTCTGAAAAGGGGTCCAGGATGCTTTATTGAGGTTCCACCGGCCCGTGGATGGATTGGGTGGGCCGGTGGTCGGGATTTGGTTAAAGGTAATGGTTATGGGCGCGTGGTCACTGAAATGAGGATCGGAATCGGATGTCCAGGATAGGGTGAGGGCTATGCGTGATGATGCCAGGGTTACGTCTGGGGTTGTGGGGAGGTGGGAGCTAATTGGGACGAGGTATGTTGGTGATCCGGTGTTGAGTATTGTGAGGTTGTGTTGGGTTGCTAAAGTGATGAGTAAGTGTGCTTTGTGGTCGGGTCGTGTTGTTCGTGTGTCCCATAGTGGATGATGAGAGTTAAAATCTCCAGCTATTATGACTGGAGTGGTAATTTGGTCAAGTGCTTTGTTTAATTCCGAAAGAGTTTCTGTGTTTCCTGATGGGGGGTGGTAGATGTTGATGAGTGTAGGCTGTGTTGTGGAGGTGTATTTTGGTGAGTAGTATGTTCGATGTGGTGTTAAAGTGTATCAGGCGGTGCGGTGTTGTGTTCCTAATGTAGGTGCAGACACCGCCTGCCCTGTGTGTGGTGTGTGTGTCTTGTCTGTATAGTATGCAGTGAGGGATATTGAATTGATAGGGATCGTTGGGTTTGAAGTGTGTTTCGTGCAGGCATAGTGCAGTGTGGTTTGTCTGTAGTGCGTAGTGTTTGAATTCTGGCCAGTGTCTAATTAGTCCGTGTGTTCCATTGTAGTATTGTATTCATTGTCTGTGAGTGTTAGCGCGGGTGAGTGGTCTTTTCGGTGATTGTTTTTGTTCGTGTTTTTCGTTGGCCTTTGTGGTTCTTGTAGTTGGGAGGGGAGGGGGGGTTAAGGGGATTGTGGTGTCTGAGTCGGTTGTGGTGTGATCCATGTCCGTCTGCTCTGATCCCGTGTCCTGATGTGTGTGTGAGTGCGGTGCCGATGATGTGTCCGATGTGGGTGAGGTTTGTGGGGATGTTGAGGCTCCTGGCTGTTAGGGTGGTGGCGGTGGTGGGTGACAAGGTGGGGTAGGTGCCAGTTGGCGGGTTGGGATGGGTGGTGGTGCTTGGAGTGGTCTGTGGGTAGTGGGGTGTCCTGATGTTGCGGGGTGTTATTTGTGTATGTTGGTGTTGGTCGGTGTTGGTGTGTCTGTTTGTTGTGTGTATGGGCTTGTGTTCTGTTTGCGTTGAGTTGGTGTGGGCAGAGCCGGGTACTCTGTGTAGGATAGTGGTGGTGCTTGTTGGTGGTAGTTCCCCGGCTCTGTGCGGCGAGTCGGCCACGCCGCCCGCGGGCCGAAGACCGCCGCTCTGGCCTCGGGCAGGGACATGCCCCCGAGATGGACTCGGTGGAGCACCTCCCGTTCCGCCTGCCATCGGAGGCAGCCCCCGTCCGATGCCGCGTGGCCTTCCCCGCAAGCGGCACAGCTGCGCTCGCCGTTCTGGCAGTATTCTGTTGGGTGTGTTTGTGCGCAATTTCCGCATATGGATGTGGTGCTGTGGCACCCCCACCACCACCCCTTTGAGTGTCCGTAACGCTGGCATTTGGCACAGCGTCGCGGGAGGGGTGCACGTGGTGTTACCGGGTATCTGAGGTATCCTGCCTTTATGTGCTTTCGTGGCGTGCGTGTGTTGAAGGTGAGAGTGAGGAGGCCTGTGGTGTGTGTGTTTTTTGGGGCCGGCCGGAACACGGCGGAGACACCCTGGTCGAGGAGCCTCTTGACCAGGATGTCCGCCGATATACCGGCCAGCTCCCTGGCCATGATCGTGCCTTGTGACGTGTTTTTAGTATGTTGCTAGTGCGATGGTGACCGGGACGTTCAGTATGGAGTGTATGGTGGGTAGAATGCGTGCGTCGATGTGGTTGTTTGATTGTACGAGGAGCGCCCCTGATCTAAGTAGTTTTGCGTGTAGGGGCGCTCCCGTGTAGCTGGCGAATTCTCCATCTACCCACCAGGGGTCGAGGGAGCCCATGGACTCCCCGTCTCCCCGGCGGCAGATGAAGAATTCGCTTGTTGGTGTGGTGCCGTTGTCCATAGTGTGGTGTTGGTCCGTGTGCTGTTGTCTGCGTTTTATGATGTGTGTGGTGTTGTTCAAAGGGTGAGATGTGGCAGGTGTGTGGCACAAAAAGATACAGTAGCCGGCGGAGGGTATAGAAGGGCGTGAAGAGAGACCGACAGATTGTAAAAGAGGGGCAGAAAAGTCGAAGAGAGCACACAGAAATCGGATAGTGTGGGTGAATAAAGCACGGTCAGAAAGATCAGATAAAGATCGTGCAGAAGGCACTAGAGGGAGAGTAGGTGGTGGGATGGAGGGAGCCCGGGGTGGGAGGGGTTGGCAGCACCGCCGGACTGACCTTGTAGATGATAAAGTACCGTAGATGTAGGCGGCGTAGAAGATGTAGCACAGCACTAGCACAGATGCACAGATGAGGATCTTGAAGTGGCGGCTGAAGACTTTAAGACTTGAAGCGGCTTGAATAGAGTTGAGTTCAGGAGAGATAGGTTGAGAGTAGTGTATGAGTAGAGGAGGAGGAGAGATCGATGGCGCGGGTAGGTGTGGTTGGATGTGCTTGGTGCGTGTGTGTGTGTGTGTATTGGTGGCTGAGGCTTCGTGTGTGTGTGGTGGCAGGTGGCTGGTGACTGGCGGCAGGCGGCTGGTCGGCAGGTGGGCTGAGGCTTCGTGTGTGTGTGGTGGCAGGT
The DNA here is from genome assembly GCA_034440615.1 of Ashinkailepas kermadecensis. Lineage (NCBI taxonomy): Eukaryota > Metazoa > Arthropoda > Thecostraca > Neolepadidae > Ashinkailepas > Ashinkailepas kermadecensis. Next base: position 174,511 of record JAOTOM010004242.1, read on the forward strand.
GGGTGGTGACTGGCGGCAGGCTGTGTGTGTGTATTGGTGGCTGAGGCTTCGTGTGTGTGTGTGGTGGCAGGTGGCTGGTGACTGGCGGCAGGCTTTGGTGGGGCTGGTCGGCAGGTGGGCTGAGGCTTCGTGTGTGTGTGGTGGCAGGTGGCTGGTGACTGGCGGCAGGCTGTGTGTGTGTATTGGTGGCTGAGGCTTCGTGTGTGTGTGGTGGCAGGTGGCTGGTGACTGGCGGCAGGCGGCTGGTCGGCAGGTGGGCTGCGGCGGTAGGTGGCTGAGGCTTCGTGTGTGTGTGGTGGCAGGTGGGTGGTGACTGGCGGCAGGCTGTGTGTGTGTATTGGTGGCTGAGGCTTCGTGTGTGTGTGGTGGCAGGTGGCTGGTGACTGGCGGCAGGCGGCTGGTCGGCAGGTGGGCTGAGGCTTCGTGTGTGTATGGTGGCAGGTGGGTGGTGACTGGCGGCAGGCTGTGTGTGTGTATTGGTGGCTGAGGCTTCGTGTGTGTGTGGTGGCAGGTGGCTGGTGACTGGCGGCAGGCGGCTGGTCGGCAGGTGGGCTGAGGCTTCGTGTGTGTGTGGTGGCAGGTGGGTGGTGACTGGCGGCAGGCTGTGTGTGTGTATTGGTGGCTGAGGCTTCGTGTGTGTGTGGTGGCAGGTGGCTGGTGACTGGCGGCAGGCGGCTGGTCGGCAGGTGGGCTGAGGCTTCGTGTGTGTGTGGTGGCAGGTGGCTGGTGACTGGCGGCAGGCTGTGTGTGTGTATTGGTGGCTGAGGCTTCGTGTGTGTGTGGTGGCAGGGGTTGGTGACTGGCGGCAGACGGCTGGTCGGCAGGTGGGCTGCGGCGGCAGGTGGCTGGCGTCGTCGGAGGCTCGGTCGTTTGCGAGCTCGCGGTTTGGTGTCAGCGGGCTGTAGACGTGCGATCAGCGAAGTGAATGGGAGAGCAGTTCGTTCCTTTTACCAAACACCTGATGCCAATCTGCGCAGACAGGGCGGAGATGACCGAGTGGTTAAGGTTTTGAGCTCTTGGTACCAAAGGTCCCGGGTTCAACACTCGCATCACTCGGGACATTCCCCAATCCCGCGTCCTACCGGCGAAACAGTGTGGGCGGCGCCATTAGCCATGATCGTGCATAAAGTGCGTCGAGAACCACTCAATAAACAAACAAATAAACAATCTGCGCAGACTGCGCTGTACGAGCGGATGTGGCTCACCCTGTGCTCTCGAGGTATGCCAACTTGGCGCCACACTTCGGCATCCCAGCGATCGTTGGGTGGAGCACACCAGTGGTCGGTGGGCGGCGCCAGGAAGTTGATGGAGATCACGTGCCAGCCCACCGGGATGCCGACCAGAGACAGCAGTATCGACATACGCACCTGCCATCTACCGATCTCGCCGATAACGTCCAGTACCTCATCAGGCCGACAGGAAGAAGCGCTGGAACATAAGTGATTTAATTGGCCTTTGAACCACTTCCGTTGATAGCATGCTTAAACATGTCGGAAATGCTGGTGACCATGGGGCACGCCACAGTTTTGAAATGGGGGGGACAAATCGGGGGCGCGGGAAGTTTGGGCAAGATGAATAGGTAAGCCGCTCCCCAACACTAAAAAGGCACCGGTTTTCAGCCACTTCATTTTCAAGGTCCGGATTTCAGATTTCCCGTTCGTGGATTTTATATTTTCAGGGCAGAAAGGTTGGGCCAAAATTAGCAAGTTTCACTGCTTATCACTGTCTATGTACACCTAAGTTCACGCCGTATGTGCCGGGCCCGATTTCACAATCACCATAGAGCAATATAAAGCCACCATGGGAGGTGGCGTCCCACCGGCCGGGGAAAGGAGCTCCTCCGAGAAAGCTCGGGTGCACCATTCGAATTTTTCAGCCTGAGGCGCTCTTCAGAGAGTAAGGGTGCCCCCGGAAGGAAAGGTGCCCCTCCGGAAAAGTACGCTCAAATTTCTCAAAATACTTGGGGGAGGGGGTACAATTCATGGAGGAAATGGGCGGGCCCAAATTTTTGTTTTTGCGTGGTGAAAATCTCAACATATTTTGTTTCATCTGGCGTATGCTTGGTTGCTAGGGGGTGTGCCCCTGGTTCCCTTGGCTGCGTCTCTTTGTCCCAGTGATCGAAGGATATGACGGCCTCATACGACTTAGCGCCCGTTTGAAGGTACTATAAGAGACACCCCTTGGGAAAGCCGATTGCAGTCCATCATTTGTATTTCGCCGGAGGCGTTCCATGAAGATGAATAAGGGCCTCTTTCACCTCTCGGGAAGGCCCGACTACAAACCCTCGAATTATTCCCATCAAAAGCCCTTCTCGAGAAGAATTCGGCGCACCTCGGCAGCAGAAACGGGAGCTGACTCGGGAGCCCACAGGACTGACCACGTTCCATATTTTGCACCAGTCTCACACTTCTGAGGAAATGGCACACCTCACACCTGACCTTGCCCCGTCAAGATCAGAGTTTCTTGACCTGCCCTGACATCTTCATACTTGACCTGATCTTTGACTTGTAAGCCCCTGGTATCAATGAAGTGCCTTTCTGAATATGTAAGGACGAATATTTTTTTGGCACCTATTCCAAGGTGGCAGTCTGCCGATCTCGGCCAACCTGTCGGCGTGAGATAGACAGCTTGTCTATATTTCACCTCCCACTGCCACGGAGTATCAAGGCTGTAAGAAATGAGTTATGGCCTTGGCTGGTGGGTGGCGACTATAAATGCCAGTTTGGCTGACGAATGAATGTCTCAAGTCGAAACACTCCTGTTATCGAAAACGGCTCGATAACACCAGCCAAACCCCAGATTAAGGCAACATCATTAGTAGATGATGGGAAGTACCTACCACCGGTGACTCTGAAGGTAAAAGATAGGAAACATCACCTATGACGCTGGCGATAGATGCTGGAAAGCATCATGCGCTATTGGTGTTATTTGGACGTGTCGCAAAGCTAAAACGAGTGCCATATTGCATGAAGTGGAAAACAGTATGGCTTCTTGTTCCTTGAATTAATGCTTAGTGTTGGTATGCTGATACTAGACATTCTCCAGCCAGCGTATTTATATTTTACAGCATGCTATTTGATTATGCACAAGGTTAGCATCTACACGGAAGACCGCTTGTCGCTATTTCATGTTTTTTTTGGTTCTTGTCGCAAATTGATGGCTTTGAATTTACAGATTGGTAGTAACTACGTGATATGAGCAGGTGCAATAACAACATCAACGGCCAACAAGGAAGGACTTCAAATGTCGATGGATACAGGGACGGATACAAGAGAGGCATTGCGGGCATGTGCCCTCTCCCATGGGAAGGTTGCTCCCCTCTCGCCGGGAAAAGGTTCCCGTCTGTGAAGGCTCGAGTGCACACTCCTCGAAGTTGTCAGTTAAAGGCGTCCCTCTGAGAGGAAAAATCGCGCCCATGGAAGGAGAGGCGCCCCTCAGGGAAGGCCGGAGTGCACCCCACCCCCACTCGATTTTTTTTTTCAGCCAGAGGCTCTCCTTCGAGAGCAAAAGGTGCCCCTTCGGAAGGTTCAAGTGCACACCTACCCCCTCGATTGTTTTTAGCCAGAGGTGCCCCTCGGAGCAAAGGCTCCAGATACTTTCGAGGTGGTTCCCCTCCGGACATGTGCCCCTCTCCACGCCCTCACGATGGCAATTCCTGGATCCACCTCTGGATGGATATATCACGCCACATATTTCAACAATAATTACAAAATAACTATTATCATGAAAATATAATTTATTGCCATTCGCATACTTAGTATTAGGATATTTAGGCTACCTCGCCGCCGCAGGGCATAATTTCGGTTATGGGTATAAAGGGTGTAGTCAAAGATGTTACAATTGTAAGGGTTGTTGTCACGCCATAGTTCAGTCTGACACTGTGTATTGAATGGTCCAATGCTTGCGTCATATTCGGCACACGAGCTCAGTCCGGGAAAAGTGCCTCTCAACTTCAGGACAAGTGCATTGGAAACATAATTATTGATGCCGAAGCCTTATCTAAATCAGCGACGTCAACGAACGTTCAACCTACTCTTACGATGGCAGCCCAACACAGTATATTGAAAATCAATGTGTTCCAGCCAAAGCTGATTGAATTCCTGCCGAATTTGTGCTGCCCATGCCGAATATGATGTGCGTATCTCAAACTTTAACGTAGCGCGCCGAACTGTCCAAATATTCAGCACAACCAGTTCCACTGAAAAGCTGTCCTCAGTTCGCAGATTTTGTGGGCAACGATGGTGCTTCTAGATGGCCCTTCACTTAAAAGAAGTATCAGCGATATGGCATTCTCTTCAGGTCAAATGGCTGTCCTATTTTCCGATCCTATCTCACGCCTCACCAACGGAGTGCTGAGGAGCAAAGGCAGGAACAACAAATTGAGGAAATTAAACAGGAACAACGAAGCTCCTGTGCCACTTTCTGACCACGACCTGTCACACAAGCCCAAGGGGCGATACTATCAACAGGCCTCCATTTGAAAGTCGCACTGCAGAACAAAAACACGCTGATCAGAGTGTTGGTTCAATTTGCATTGGAGCTGCGGCCCTGCCAGCTGGCCCACGCACATACGCCATTTGCCAATCGGGCCTAAAGAATCGATGCACCATTGAAAATTGTATCGTGAATTGTATCAAATGGACGGCATTTACATTGGAGAGATAAAACGAATCGTGCGACGTTGTTCAACCAACAACAACGCGACGTTGCGAACAAAATCACAGGCAAAACATTTGGTGGCCACGTTGTTCAGTGCCATCCCAATACACCTCCGGCTGCACATCACCGCTCTGTGCAGGTGCAAAGACGGAGCCGACAGGAATATGCAGAAACGCTACTACTTCGAAACATGTACCGAATATCGACAGCTATCGAAACACGTGGTCGACCCGTGGCTTGTTTTAACACTAGCGGAGAGTCGGAGTGCTATAGGCGCTTATGCCAACTATGTACAAAGGGCACTAACTCCTGAGTAGGTCAATGATCGGCTCCCTCCTTCTTACCATTCTCACCCAGATCCGACCCGAGAATGGCGAATGGCGAAAATTTGTCCACGCCTACATCTTCTACTTCTGCTTCTTCGTCAGTGTCTACTGGACTAGTTTGAGCGAACTACTCTATCAAGGTTGGTCCTCCACTTCTGTCTCTCTTCCTTCTTGGGAGCTCTGAGCGTGAACGCTGTGAGACAGAAAGGACTGTGACTTGCTGCTTCACCACAGCCACTGGACCCGCAGAAATTCGGAGTTTTGTTTATGCTTCTCTGAAGTGAAGGTGCATCTGAGGACGCCTTGGTTGCCCGCAGAATCTGAGATCTGAGATATGAGAACAGTGTTTTCGGTTGAGCTCTTGGGCCGGACTCGAAGCTCAAAGTAATGTATTATTTAAGGTGGTTTATCGTTCTTAATAATGAAAATACAATGGTGATAAAATATGGAGTACAACAATAACAAAAATAATACTATGATTTTGACATAACAACACAGTTAATGCTGTCCTTGACGATACTAATGATGATTAACAATAATACCATTTGTATCGTTGTCCTATGTCATTATTATAGGAACACATAGTAGGAAAGATAATAAGAATAATAATGATAATATTGTTGATACTAATAGCAATGATGTATTATAATCAGAATACTATGTAAACATTAATAACAATATAATCACAATTCCAGATAAATATTTATATTATATATATATATATATATATATATATATATATATATATATATATATATATATATATATATATATATATATATATATATATATGTATATATATATACATATATATATTACAAACATAAATTTATATAAAGTAAATATTTGCCCTTCATGATGAAAATACGGCATAGTCTAGTGATGGTTGGGGTACCACCCACCGATATGGTCGTCCGGCCTAGTCTGTTGTGATGGCTGAGATGACACCGACCAATATGGTGGTTCTGGCCTGGTCTGTTGCGATAGTTTAGATGCCACCGGCCGACATGGTGGTCCTGGCATGGTCTTTTGTAATGGTTGAGATGTTGGACTCTAGATAGGCATAACCTTTTAAGGGATACCCAACATTGATTTCGATCTCTAAGATCTTATTTAACAAACCTATCGGAGTTCATGGAGTACGTAACCAAAGAGGTAGATAATCAAAGAAGGATTGATGTTGTGTACTTAGACTTTAGCAAAGTGTTTGAGAAAGTTCCACATGGGCGTCTAATTCAGCAACTAGAGCGGCATGGGATTGATGGGAAAGTTATAGGTCGGATTGAAGCATGGTTAAGGGGACGGAAACAAAGGGTAGTGTTAAATGGATGTAAATCTGAATGGAAAGATGCTCTGAGTGGAGTGCCACAGGGCTCTGTTCTAGGGCTATTTCTCTTTATCATCTTGATTTTGAGGTACGGCTGAGGAAAAGGGTGTGCAAATTTGCTGATAGCATCAAGTTGGTAGGGGTGGCTAACAATAATAATCAGTCTAGTAATATTCAATTAGATTTGGAGGACCTAAAAAGTGGGCTGATCGATGGCAGATGTTTTTCACCTATGAAAAATGTAACGTTGTGCATCTGGGGTCTGGAGGTGAGACTTTCAGATATACAATGAGAGGTAAGAAACTAGATATTATTGAAGAGGAAAGAGATTTAGTTGTGCTAGTTCCGAATGACCTTAAAGCAGAAAAACAATGTATCTCAGCAAGGAACAGGGCAATCAGAATACTAGGAATAATCAATAGGAGTGTGAGGTATAAGAGCCAGGAAGTCATGAAAACACTTTTACTAGACTATGTGCGACCCCACTTAGAATATTCTGCACAGACATGAAGCCCCTACTTAGAAAACATATAGATATCCTAGAAAAGGTGCAGTGCAAAGCCACTAAACTCATCAGTGGACTAGGTAGCATATAATATGGAGAAAGGCTTATGACATTATATATGTACTCACTAAGCATAGGAGATTAAGTGATGATATGAATGAAATGTATGAAATCGCTAGAGGTCTAGATCAGGTCAATCTGAATGATGCCCTTCTATTTAGACTATCATATAGGGGTCATCAATTCAGGTTAGATAAATCCAGGTGTAGGACAGCTAAGCGACAACAGGTCTTCAGTCCAAGGGTTGTTGATCAGTGGAATAGGCTGTTGATGTCATATAATATTATTGATGATGTTGATGATTGATGATTGATGATTGATGCTGATGAACATAATTGTTGTTATAGAATAGGCTGCCTGCTGATGTTATGGTGAGTCTCTCATTGAAAGTATTTAAAAAATAGGGTGGACAACTTTTTTTTGGTTGCAAAATCTAATTTTTTAGTGCTAAGTAGTGGTGGATCGGGTGAGATATATGCTAATTAGTTGTGCATTGTACAGCCCCTTTAAGCAGGCTTGGATGGAGTTCGAAAATTATTGGTAGGGCACTGAAGCCACATGTGTTACACAGGATCGAATGGATAGGGTTGGATAGGCAAGGAAGACAGGCATTGATGAGTTTGTGGGATGTTGGTGGATGGATTCTTTCCAATTAGGGATGTGTTGTTGGTTTGAGAGATGAGTGTCTTTTTGCCAGGGTTATGGTATCTCCCCTCTAGAGACTTAACCTGGATGAGCCCTTGTGACTCGTATTAAATCTGAACACATTATGACTTTATGACTCCATGGCACCAGCCGGTGAGGTGGTTCCAGCCCAGTCTGTTGTGATGGCTGAGATGACACCGGCCGGAATGGTGGTCCGGGCCTAGTCTGTTGCGATGGTTGAGGTGACACCGGCCGATGTGGTGGTCCGGGCCTGGTCTGTTGCGATGGTTGAGATGCCCCCAGCTGATATGGTGGTTCCGGCCCGAACTGTTGCGATGGTTCAGGTGACACCGGTCGGAATGGTGGGCCGGGCCTGGACTGTTGCGATGGTTGAGATGGTACCGGCCGATGTGGTGGTCCGGGCCTGATCTGTTGCGATGGTTGAGATGGTACCGGCCGATGTGGTGGTCCGGGCCTGATCTGTTGCGATGGTTGAGATGGTACCGGCCGATGTGGTGGTCCGGGCCTGATTTATTGCGATGGGTTTTGCCTGTTGACGCAGGCGGCGTTGACGTCTGGCGTGTTATAAATCGGCCGTTACGACCAGGTGGCTAACAACGCCAGTACAGCTGGTGGTGCGTTTCGACATTTGATCACGAGTTCGGTTCAGTTATTTTTTCTGCTGGCGCTGAATATCTGGAATTGTAGAGCACGGCACATTGGAACCAGAACTGCATACAGAAACGCATGGACGTAGGCACTTTTGAAGAAAGAAAGGTGGGAACAAGCCCATATATCTAAACAAAAGTTGCTGATGTGGCGAGAGACGTGTTCCGCTCCCAAAAGTAAGCTTCGTCAATTAAATTCACCGATAGTTAGTTGCCACCCATTTGGGGAAAGGCGGCGGCAGCTTGTATGGCTTGGACGAAACACTCATTGTGCCCATTATTTGCCATTGAAAGTCGCGGGTTAATGCCAAGATTCACATATTCCGGGGGGATTGTGTCCCTGCTCCTAATCTGCCGCTGGGGGACTGTGTCCCTGCCCCTAATCCACCGCCAATGGACTGTCCCTGCCCATAATCCACCGCGGTGGAATGTCCATGCCCCTAATCCACCACCGGGGACTGGGTCCCTGCCCCTAATCCACCGCGGGTGACTGTTTCCCTTCCCCTAATTCACCGTGTCGGCTTCGAGGAACTCAGGTGAGTTCTCGAACAGCGCCTCCATTGCCAAACAAAGAGCAGGGAGGAAACGTAAACGAGATGCTTCAACGAGATATTTCATTCTTTAGAAAATAGAGTCGTGTCACTCTCTTGTCACGCGTGGATCCAGGAGGACTGTACGAAGGCACGTATAACCACCCTTTTTTACCACTAGGCTATCTGAGTTCAACATGCTTCACATTTTCAGGAATATGAGTGCGACATGCTAGACTTTCCCGATGTCATAGCTATTCTGAGACTCTCATTCTAACAGCGAAAAGCTGCAGAGAAAATATTAGAGGAGGGGCGCACCATCAAGCCTCCCACCTTCCCATTCAAACTCTAGATCCACCTTTGATTGTTGCATTCCCTTAAAAATCCTTGGATATTTTCCTATTGCTTCTTTGAAGAAGCCATCGAAAGCGTGTGTATGATCGGGGTGAGCTGCTATTGCTGGCTCCTCGCCACAAAACGTGTGGGGGGGGGGGGGCAGTCTCTATTCCCTTGTCTACACCCATAATATATTAGTCTATAGGTTGACATTTACGCTACAAATGTATCTCAATATGGATGTGCGACAATGGAGGAATAATGCATGCGACGGTAACAAAGCCGATGTTGCAAATTGCACTCCCTGATTCAAATTGTGGGAAACTGGTGAAGTGCGTAAATGTGGAGAAAGGTGTGTTGTTGAAGCCGAAGTTGGAGCATAGGTTGCGATCCCTAAATACATTCCCCACCCCATAATCCATGTTGATTTTATGGCCACCTGACCTCGCCACACGCAGCAGCACCGATCCCGTCTATTGCTGGTCCCGTCACCGATCCCGTCTATTGCTGGTCCCGTCACCGATCCCGTCTATTGCTGGTCCCGTCACCGATCCCGTCTATTGCTGGTCCCGTCTATTGCTGGTGGCGTTACGTGCCGACTGTCCTTGTCCTTGTCGGTGGCGTTACGTGCCGACTGTCCTTGTCCTTGTCGGTGGCGTTACGTGCCGACTGTCCTTGTCCTTGTCGGTGGCATTACGTACCGACTGTCCTTGTCCTTGTCGGTGGCGTTATGTGCCGACTGTCATTGTCCTTGTCGGTGGCGTTATGTGCCGACTGTCCTTGTCCTTGTCGGTGGCGTTACGTGCCGACTGTCCTTGTCCTTGTCGGTGGCGTTACGTGCCGACTGTCCTTGTCCTTGTCGGTGGCGTTACGTGCCGACTGTCCTTGTCCTTGTCGGTGGCGTTGCGTGCCGACTGTCCTTGTCCTTGTCGGTGGCGTTACGTGCCGACTGTCTGTCCTTGTCGGTGGCGTGTGCATTGTCCTTGTCGGTGGCGTTACGTGCCGACTGTCCTTGTCCTTGTCGGTGGCGTTACGTGCCGACTGTCCTTGTCCTTGTCGGTGGCGTTACGTGCCGACTGTCCTTGTCCTTGTCGGTGGCGTTACGTGCCGACTGTCCTTGTTTGTCGGTGGCGTTACTGCCGATGCCTTGTCCTTGTCGGTGGCGTTACGTGCCGACTGTTCTGTTCTTGTCGGTGGCGTTACGTGCCGACTGACCTTGTCCTTGTCGGTGGCGTTACGTGCCGACTGTCCTTGTCCTTGTCGGTGGCGTTACGTGCCGACTGTCCTTGTCCTTGTCGGTGGCGTTACGTGCCGACTGTCCTTGTCCTTGTCGGTGGCGTTACGTGCCGACTGTCCTTGTCCTTGTCGGTGGCGTTACGTGCCGACTGTCCTTGTCCTTGTCGGTGGCGTTACGTGCCGACTGTCCTTGTCCTTGTCGGTGGCGTTACGTGCCGACTGTCCTTGTCCTTGTCGGTGGCGTTACGTGCCGACTGTCCTTGTCCTTGTCGGTGGCGTTACGTGCCGACTGTCCTTGTCCTTGTCGGTGGCGTTACGTGCCGACTGTCCTTGTCCTTGTCGGTGGCGTTACGTGCCGACTGTCCTTGTCCTTGTCGGTGGCGTTACGTGCCGACTGTCCTTGTCCTTGTCGGTGGCGTTACGTGCCGACTGTCCTTGTCCTTGTCGGTGGCGTTACGTGCCGACTGTCCTTGTCCTTGTCGGTGGCGTTACGTGCCGACTGTCCTTGTCCTTGTCGGTGGCGTTACGTGCCGACTGTCCTTGTCCTTGTCGGTGGCGTTACGTGCCGACTGTCCTTGTCCTTGTCGGTGGCGTTACGTGCCGACTGTCCTTGTCCTTGTCGGTGGCGTTACGTGCCGACTGTCCTTGTCCTTGTCGGTGGCGTTACGTGCCGACTGTCCTTGTCCTTGTCGGTGGCGTTACGTGCCGACTGTCCTTGTCCTTGTCGGTGGCGTTACGTGCCGACTGTCCTTGTCCTTGTCGGTGGCGTTACGTGCCGACTGTCCTTGTCCTTATCGGTGGCGTTACGTGCCGACTGTCCTTGTCCTTGTCGGTGGCGTTACGTGCCGACTGTCCTTGTCCTTGTCGGTGGCGTTACGTGCCGACTGTCCTTGTCCTTGTCGGTGGCGTTACGTGCCGACTGTCCTTGTCCTTGTCGGTGGCGTTACGTGCCGACTGTCCTTGTCCTTGTCGGTGGCGTTACGTGCCGACTGTCCTTGTCCTTGTCGGTGGCGTTACGTGCCGACTGTCCTTGTCCTTGTCGGTGGCGTTACGTGCCGACTGTCCTTGTCCTTGTCGGTGGCGTTACGTGCCGACTGACCTTGTCCTTGTCGGTGGCGTTACGTGCCGACTGTCCTTGTCCTTGTCGGTGGCGTTACGTGCCGACTGTCCTTGTCCTTGTCGGTGGCGTTACGTGCCGACTGTCCTTGTCCTTGTCGGTGGCGTTACGTGCCGACTGTTCTTGTTCTTGTCGGTGGCGTTACGTGCCACTCGAAATCACTCCCGTTCTCGTAGAACCTGCCCCGGTATATCGTATTTATTGATAGCATTCTGAATCGCATATTTTCTTCATCAAATTGTCAACAGTATCCTGTTGTGCTCTAATGACAGGCGAAGTTGTCCCGGAAAACTACTCCGCAATTGTATGTACAACTAGGCATAGTTTTGGCGCCACAGACCAAGTGTTCCACCCCCCAACAGTGAACTAGTGTTGTGCCGGAGTTTTGGCGCCACAGACCAATTGTTCCACCACCCAACAATGAACAAACTCTGTACCTCAGCCCGTGCAGAGTCCATTCGGGCACTTCTGTAGTGAATGCTGCTACGCGGTCATGCATACAACAGCATCCACTATAGAATAAGACAGGGTCGGTAGGTTAAATGTATCACTAGGATACTAGGTTGACTAGGATGCATAGATGATAGGCAAGTTTGCCCGTTGCGGCTCAAGACAGCCATCCATGTCGGTGCGAACTGATCGATTAATAGACCGCTGAAGTCTGAAAGATCATGCAAATTGATTTTGAATAGAAGCCCACTCGCCAGAAGCCAGCAGACGTGAAATACCCCTCACTGATTACAATCAATGAATGAAATACCAGTGCAGAGCCGTGCGGGATCAGCACGGCTCCTGGAGAGCCGCAGAGTAGTGTCGATCACGTGCCAGATGTGGGGACACCGACCCGAACTTCCTGCATCGTCAGCCGGTGTTGGCGAGTGGTCAGCTGCCTGTGTTTGGCAGGCCAGGCTGTCCGAACACCGATGGCTCATGGAACGAAATACTGCCCCCCCCCCCTTGCATAACGGCAAGGACAGATATGGAGTGTCCGGTCTGGACGGGTGTCGGTGCTGCCAGTAAGCATTGCAATGGCACTGTGGCGACATTCGGTCCGCTATCGTGCAGCAGCCTACAGGTGAAATAAGCATCTCAGCAGCAACATCAATCACGGTCGTGGACAATCAGACCTTGAATGGCGGTCGGTCTTTTATCGAATGCAATTTTATCGTGGGCAGTTTGTCATACTTAGAGTAGGGATGCATGCCAAAATGTTCCCTAAACCATGTCCCCATGGTGTGTCCGCATTTCAACATAGGAGATCCGGTCACTCCCAGTATTTGATGGCTTCCAGCCAATAACCAATAACGTCAGTCCACCAGATAAACTTAATGAAGGTGCTGGTGAGATGCGGTCATCGATTCTCGCAGATTGGCCATAGATTGTTGAATATGCGTCGGGAGCTCAGATGCCACAGCAAGGCTGGGCCATCCAATGGAAGCAAGCAAGACTGACAAGAAACAATCGACAGAAATAGCAAACACGTGGACAAAACGAATATCGTAATATTGCGGTCGCATCACGTTGACATGCATGAGTGGCCGTTATGCAGGCTAGTCTAGTGTGCGTTCGTGGCTGCCCGGATGACAAAGCATCTACGTGACTCTGGGGCCCGTTCGAAGATTTCATCCAGTTTGTCGTTCGAGGCAGTCCGAACGACCGATAATCCATCGAGCACCCCATAGTTTCTATCTCGGATGCGCAGAACATTCTTAGGATGCTAGACAAGTGGTTACGATCGTTGCGCTTTTGTATTTGTATGGGGCGCATGCTTCACGAAAGCGTTGCATGTCATTCTTTCAACGTGGAGGTTGCAGGGGATATTGTGGCGAAAAGTAAATGTGAACATTTTCTATTAGCTTTGCATAGTCACATAATCCATATATGCATTTGTCATCAATATGATGCAGCAACACTTCAACTGACGCATGGGTAGAACATGTCTGACGGTCCGAACGCGTGAATCAAGATTCTATCGGGCGTCCTTCAGGTTATATTTTCGCCCGGGCAACCTGGAACGCAGGCCTATTTCTGAATATAATTTTCCAATATTACTAGGTAAAAATATGCTTCTGAGAAAATGAATGGCGATGTTCAGAGATAAGGTGAACGAAACCTTCCATCTGCTAAAGTACTCGGCAATGGCTTTGTGCGGCGTGGAGATTCAACAAGCGCTGCCCTTTATATGTTAAGCCAACACTCAGCAGTTGTTGCGTAAGTTTTAATTACTAATGCACAAATGGCGATTGCCTTATCTCTCGTTATGCATCTTTCCATGACATCCTCAAATGACACAGCTGTAATTGTGGCGCAGCCAAACAAAAACACTGGGCGAACGAGGTGAGCGAAGCTACCGAACAGAACGTGGCAATACAAGAGAACTTGACCTGAAACCAAAGCATACAGTTTTTTCACGTATTTGTGCTATTTTCACACGTAATGAGGTCACACCAATAACTAGACTATTGGCAGGTCGTAAATGTGTTCGTGAACAATAAAAGCGTGATTTATTCGCTTGCTTTCATTTTCTTGGTCGAATCATGATTGAAATGGTCCCTTGATATGCGGCACGTGCCTCACGTTGGTACAGCCAAAACTGATTATGCGGCACATTCCTTACCATGGCACAGCCAAAACTGGCTTTTACTTTTGATATGTGGGACATTCCTTGCCATGGTACAGCCAAAACGGCCCGTTGATATGCGGCACATTCCTTACCATGGCGCAGCCCAAACGGCCTTTTGATATATGGTACAGCCAAAATGGCCCGTTGATATGCGGCACATTCCTTACCATGGTACAGCCAAATGGCCCTTTGAAATGCGGCACATTCCTTACCATGGTACAGCTGAAATGACCCTTTGAAACTCGGCACATTCCTTACCATGGTACAGCCGAAATTACCCTTTGGTATACGGCACATCCCCTTCCAGCCAAAATGTTTGTCTGGCTGACAAAGCATCTTCATACACTTCGAAATCTGAATGTAGGGGCTGCTGGCAACATAATGGTGACCATAGTTTGACCATATAGTTGGTGCGTAGCCGGCATCGAGAACAAATTGTGTAATTGTATTGATTTAGTGCCCGTAAAGCAACCATCATTCATTTGAAAGGTGGAATTAAGCGCGTTTGTTATGAATACGTGATGATGACATACAATGTAGACACCATAAAAGTTTCACAGCAGGATAAAACGGCTACATTTAAGATATTTACTTACTTACTACGGAGTTACGTTCCTAACTTTATGCGGCGGTAGACAACAGGTGTCTTATTTATAATTTGACATAGAACAGATGCTTTATTTCTGGTATAATGGAAATATGATAGTGAAAACAGCATCATTTGGGCTCCATGCCTGGTCGAGGTGGTGCATGCCCTCGACAATATGCTCATATTCATCAGTACCGGAGACGTATGCACTCTGAGTCAATATAAGGCGCCTGTTGAAGTGCTGCATGAGCGAGGACAAGTGAGAAAAGCGCAGAGCGGCCGAATCTTATCTTGGGCGAATTCTTGCATGTTTATACAGCCAGGCGCCTTCGACCACGTATGCACGTATGCACCATCTCCTTCTCTCTCTCTGGGACCGAACTGGAAACTAAGGTATGCCAATGACGCGCTCCACCTATTTACCATTTCGGGCGGATGTCAAGTGCCGGCTGCAATGCAAGGCGTGTAGGATGCGAGCCCGAGAGCACGGGAATGCCGGGGCAAACACGCTGTCCCCTTGCTTCGGATAAAGATTGAGAGTAGTTCCAGGGAAGCATTGTGATCAAGTTGGTGACTGGAGGTGGCAAATGCAAAGAATTTTGGAACTGCCCTGGACCGGCCAGTTTGATGTGATGTGGGCCCGGTTGCGGCCCGGTCAAAGGACCAGTTTTACGTACATGTTTTTGGCATTTAAACAGCACCAATGTTTTGTGTTGCTTAGCTAAGGTTACATGAGTAGCTACAGAATCTTGGAAAGCCTCGCTCACTCCCAGAACATGAAGTGAAAATAAACCTCTTATCAAGATTGCTTTAAGGTTTATTTTATATCAGTTGCCTATTGATAGACTGTTTGTTGATATGAATTGACTGATAGCAACACCATGATGGCTACACAACAATTATTAAATCATATAGGTTAATGTCCATTACTCTAATTGCCTTCAATATAAGGTAGCAGCAAAAGTACGAACACCACACTTTGATTCACATACAGTATTCAATATCTGTACACTTCACCATGCGCTGCATTGACAGCACCAAATGAATACGAAGTTCCACGCCTGGTAATCTACTTTAAAAGCAATGTGCCTAAATGATCTGTCTTAATATCGTGTCCTTTGTCGCGTTCATCTTAAGCCTACACTCTGATCATAACGTGTTTCGTTGCAAGGCGGGCCGCTTGGCTTAGCAAATGCATCAGGTAACTATTAATTATTGCCATGCACAACAATGAACTTAGGAGCACCAGCAACTACCACTCAATGCACCCACCATAAGAATTCCATGACCAAGGATAGCTAAAATAAGGATGGTGGAAAAGAAAGTAATATAGCAACAGATGCAAGAATACAACAGCTAGCTAGTGACGAGTGCGATTACACGTAGAGTGAGCCTTGTGGACAGATTTCCCATTTAATACGGTTAGATATGTACGAATTGAAATTATTTCGGCATGCTTTGAGTTTATCTCTATTTTCTAAGGCGTAATTCTGTCAAACTATGTTCAAGTTCAGTGTCTCTTCAACTGATGACTTTACGCTGATGGACATCACATACGAAGATGAAAGCTTGGGGTGCGGTTATTTTTGTATGACAACTAATGGCGGACTAATGACAAATCCTTTGAAGAATTGGGGAGGCACAGGGTCAGAATGTCTACGAGTCAGAATGTCCAGCAGCAAAGAAGAAGTGGTCTGTGAAACGAGGGCCAACACGAACATGAGTCCAGGGGTGTCGTTTTGTATTCTTTTGGGATGGCTCAAGCCACTCCAACTTTCATTGGAGCCACCCCAATAGAGCCATCCCAACGGTTTTGAGGAAGAAAATAACAACCATTAGAGCAACAGTGTGCATTGCAAGCATGTCCATAAACAATTGAGTGATTATTTTATTGCTTAAGTGTCCCCTGTACAGTGCGCATGTATCTAAATCATCATAGTTATTAACCCTATAAAATTATCGAAAAATATCAAATTGATTACAGCCAAATTAAAGCAGTATATCTGACTTTGAGTGAAAAATTCGAACGCCAAGTACGATAACAAGAACGTTATTTCGGCTCCAAAGGCACGATTTTCGAACCAGAGCTGACCGGGCCGCTCAGGTGAACTTTGGTAACCTATATCCAAGAGTAGACTGACTCGAGAGTCCCTCTTGCTTGCAATCACATCCCGTTGTGCGAGACGGTCTAGCTGCTTGTCCACGGGCTGGTGTTAGCAAAGCTCCGCCCCTGCGAGTACAGCAGTCACACATTTCAGCCGAGGTCGTTCCCAACGGTTATCTGAGAAGAAAAAATGCTACACTTGTCTTATCTCCTGCGTGATGCATAGAGGAAAATGAACGACAACCATTGAGTCTTCCATTTCTCATCCTGTTTCTCTCTCTCTCCCTCTTCCTCTTCCTCTTCCTCTCCCTCTCCCTCTCCCTCTCCCTCTCCCTCTCCCTCTCCCTCTCCCTCTCCCTCTCCCTCTCCCTCTCCCTCTCCCCTCTCCCTCTCCCTCTCCCTCTCCCTCTCCCTCTCCCTCTCCCTCTCCCTCTCCCTCTCCCTCTCCCTCTCCCTCTCCCTCCCCCTCCCTCTCCCTCTCCCTCTCCCTCTCCCTCTCCCACCCCCCACTCCCACTCCCACTCCCACTCCCACTCCCACTCCCACTCCCACTCCCACTCCCACTCCCACTCCCACTCCCACTCCCACTCCAACTCCAACTCCAACTCCCACTCCCACTCCCACTCCATCTCCCTCTCCCTCTCTTCCTCTTTCCCACGCTCTTTTTGTGCTTCTGTCACGATTGTTTGGCCTACCCATATAATATCCTAGTTACTGTATGGTTTTCGCCATCTACTCTGAAGTTGTGTCATAATTTAGATTTTACTATCTCAGTTCGAATACCAGTTGAGACTGGTCGTCAGTATCAGAAGCGTGGAGTGCCGAACTGTAACATCTGACTCACGTCAGCAGCCGCTCTCACCTGTCGCCGCTGTCCTGCATCCGCTTCTCCTGCATATGGTAGCCGTCGACAGACGATTCGCTGCCCCTTCTCGCCCTCCGCTCTTCGCCGCCGATCCGCGCCCTCTGCTCTTCGCCGCTCTCCCACCGATCAAGACGGGCCGACGCCAGCTGACTGGGTCGGCTGATGGCCGGTGGCCAGAGGCGTGACGTCAGTGGCCGCCGGTCGACAGGTATGCGCAGGCGCTTAACGGACGACCGCGACGGAGGCCACGCATTGGACGGCGGCAGGGGCGTGGCGACGCTGACAGCGAAAGGTGCACTGGCGCAACCATAGGGCGGAAAACGAGTACTGACAGGATGTATCCCCCTCTCCGACCCCCTCCCCCGGATCGGAGAATGACACCTTTTGTTTGGAAAACGGTACTCCATCGGGGAGGCCCAGTTCTTCACTTCCTCAATTTTTTTTTCAGCCGCAGGCGCCTCCGAACAAAGGGTTCAGTGCTCCCAGCTTCCGAAGTTTTCGGCAAAATTTCGCGGGAGTATCCGGAGAAATGATGACTTCTGGACGAGTGTCCCCCTACGCTCTAATAAAACTCCTGGGCCTGCCAGCGGCCAGGCGATGTTATGTGATATTTTTGGCCGCCATTAAAATGCGATGGCGACTATATTTCAGTGACACCGACATTGGCAACGTGACGGGTTACTGGCGTCGGTGGGGGGGGGGGGAGGCGTTAGGTCACTAGTGCGACATGGCGGTTACTGGTGGCGGGGGAGGGTGGTGGAAAGTCGCCAGTAGGTACGACATGGCGGATTAGTGGCGGCTGGATGGCGGTGTAACGTTCACCTGTCGCCAGTACGATATGGCGTATTCCCCATGGCAAAATGAGAATCCACTGCTATTGGTGGAGACCCTTCACACTTTTGCTGTATCCCTGGGAAAAACATTATCTTTGTCCTTGAATTGCGTTAATCTCGGCTCTTTCCGAATGTTGAGAATTTCCGTGCCCGCATCTACAGTTTTGCTTTGAAGTTGAATGCAAACATTTCATGTTTCAGAACCTTTCGTAACATCACACAGCCATCACCTCCATGATGTCACGTCACTTCCCGTTGCTGTCCTTTACTTTCCCATTCGATATCACTTCGCATTGTCGAAGCTGAGGTAAACCGCGACTACTCTTGCATTTTTTTTCGGCCAAGGGCGTCCCTCCGAGTGGAATATGTCCCGCTGCGGACAGCCAGGAGTGCTCCCTTCCCCATCACTGCGCAACAAATGTTCAGCCGAAGGAGCCCCTTCGGTGAAATCGCACCCCCTCAAAATTACTCCTCCCTCCCCTTAACGAAACCAGATTCGTCAGTGATGTAAGATGTTGTTACATTCCATCAATCACCAATGATTAAACCACTACCAGGCAGTATCGGACATGGAAAGGTAGTATCGGACACAGTCAGATATTACAAATATCGCACCAGCGTGAGCGTCCGGGGATTGTGAAGAGTCAGCCATATTTTACATGTCAAGAACAGCTCTAATAAGCCATACATTGATATATGTATTACATTTTAACGTGTATTTAGTTTCTCTATCATAAACGAAGCCCCAGTAAAATGTTCAATCAAATCAAAGTATCCAATTGCAAACCTAAAAAACTTGTTATTTTTCAAAGAAGGCCAACGTTCCACACAATCGCGCATCAAGTGGAATGGATTAAGGTCGTGAAGATGTTTATAAATAAATATATTTATGTACACCTCGTCAGAGTTGTTGCGTTCTACGACAGATCGACCAATGCACTTCACCCCATAATTTTCGATGGAGACCAAAATTTGTTCACAGGGCAGTCTTTAGCTCTGAATACGGCTGTGGAAAATTCATCCCGATTCGGCCAACGGTTTTTTAGCTATAGCCTCCGGCATTATTTATGTCAAATAACATGGGTTGGTTTGACGATGGATATCTCATCAATAAGAAGCGGAAAGGGTGGCAAATTATATATATTTCAGAAGAAAATGATCAACTGAAACATTCCCGAAATAAAAATCAGTATTTTATATATAGAACCTCGTGACCTCATGGCCTCGTGACCTCATGGCCTCGTGGCCTCGTGACCTCGTGATCTCCCGTGACCCCTAGCTCATCGAAATTGACAAATTTGACGGCCGAAATAAAAGTGGGCATGATTTCGCTGACAAAGCAAAACAAAAATGTAATGCGTTTTCCCTATAAATATCCGATATGGCCGTCCGCTTTTCATGACCTTGCAATTTTGCGTTTTCCGGGTAGGACGCATTTCGTGTAAGCTTTCTTTCATTGGAAAGCTACATGAGGTAGAACAATGCAAACAAGCGATGTGCCAGGATACGTTGTTTCAGATGCCATCTTAAAATTATTTGTCAATTGATATTTACGATCTCAAAAAGCCATTTCCGGAAATCCAAGCTGTTTGCCCCGCTTTTATTACCGTACGTGATGCCCTACTAGGCATTGCAGTGACCAGAAATCATAGAAAATGGCCTGAATACGTCCTATTTCACCCATCACGCAAAAGTGCAACATCTAGAATGTTCCATTTGTTCAGAATTTCCGAGAATATTTTAACAATTATTTTGCCCAGGGCCCCAGATTAAATGTTCACCCACACAATTCGGTTTCGGCGAACTTCGAAATCGACGCCGTTTGTAACGATTTTGTTATCAAAGCGAAATCGACACCGTTTGATCTGCTTTCATTTTCCTAGCATATGTACCATTTTGCAGCAGTGTCCCATTTGGAATGTCCACCTGCGCAGTGTCTCAAGAACGTGAATAATGAAGTCACATGTAGGTTGTGAAAATGATGTTTCCGGGCACAGCCTACGTGCACTGTGACAGCAAAGAGTGGCTTACAATAGGTGGTCGACTGTACGTCCATATATATGATGCTCTGCAGGTGGAAATAAAGCATAATTGCACTTCTTGTTGTGATGCTAGCATGGTCGAATATGGTCAGACTGCATCGTTGTCATGTTTGATTGCATTCAGTACGTGTTGTAAATAACCACCAGATGTTCTGAAGTAAATGTACACCGCTACACGGAAATAAACTACTACACTATGGTGATTATAAAATGTTCAACCCTTGTTAACACGCGCCCTGGAGGGCCTCTGAAAATTACGCGCACTGGAGGGGGGGGGGGCGTATTCCGCCCCCCCATAAGATCTCGGCTTTTAGTGAAACTAGAGGAACGAAATTCGCAGGGTGGATGGGTACTGTAGTGAACTCTATTGTGTGCAAATTTCATGGCCTTAGGTGAATATCGTCAAGGTCAAATGAGGTCAAAATTGAAGGGAAAAATTCTGGTATTGCGTGGCTTGACTTGTCATCGTTATGGATCGCTGTGTTTGTGTTTAAATGCTCCAAAATGGGCATCAATTATGTTTTGGACATTACTACCGATGCAATGCAGACGCTAGACCCAACATTTGACCACAGGTCACCTATATAACACCAAGTATTTTATTTTAATCACACGTTTTTGTATTACCCTTCTTTATCTCATTGCGTGATCTCCCGTAGTTTTCCAATGAGAGACAACTTACTAGACATTCATCCGTTCCGAAAATCGGAATAGCCTAGAAACCATAGAGAACGGACGCGTATATAAGATATTTCAAAGTAAAACACATTTTTTATATGACATAAAAATCATGCCCGTTTGTATTTCTGGCATCAAACTTATCAATTTAAATGGGCCAGGGGTCACAGAAGGTCACGAGATCACGATGTCATGGTGTCACGAGTTCAAACGTGAGAAATGTTGATATTTTTTCACCGATATGTTTTCTTTAACCATTTATATTCTCCAAGATGCATAATATGTCACACTTCCTCTCCATTATCGATGAGATATCTATCGCCAAAGATACCCTTGCTGTGTGACATCAAAATAGTGCCGTAGGCTATAACCCCGAAACCGTTGGTCGGATGGGGCTAAAAATTGTTCAGGCGTAATCAGAGCACAAGACTACCCTGTACACTAGACCGGAGCGTCAGAAGGCTTTTTCGGAATTTCCAATCGGCACTGGTGGTATGACTTGGCCAGATATATGTCTAGCCAGGATACGTTCAAAAAAGTTGAAAAAAAAAAATAACGTTTACCTTTGCCAACTAGTCGCCGAACGAAACCATGCAAGTTGACTCCCGGCGTTAAAGTCTCCAGCGGAATTTTACATCTAGTGCCCTTAGGATCTCGAGAACTAAGAAATATAGAGAGATGTGGTTTTCATCTGCGGGTAAGCCTATCCGTAGGTTAACGTTTTGGTCCCCCTAAAATGTTTACCTAACTCACACGGTTGACCTGCAAGGTCAGGTCAAAGGGCAAAAGTGGGTCATTTGGCGAAAATCGGCTGTTTGAGGTCAAATCTTGGTACACATTTAGTCTAAGTGTAACAAATGATGTTAATGATGCAATGGCCTAGTTTATACGCATTTATAACAAAGAGATTGAAGGTCAAGTTCGTACTCAGTAATTCGCATAGTCTCAGGCATAAACAGTTTTGTTGGAAAATGTTATTGTTTACATTTCCTGATCACATAATCCGCTATCAGTGCACGGTAGAGCTTCAACGAATTGTATAATGATAGATCACTAAAGATTGTTTATACAATACAGGTATGCACGTGTATTGATTCACATTTGGATACATTTGCACGGGTGATATGCAAAACAAGCTCTCGTTACATGCATACAAAACAAATTATCACATACAGCGATGCCAAGAGCAGCCAACAGACAGGGAATTGGCCGATGTTGTAGGCGGGACATATCGCGAACTAGTTCACGGCCATTCGAAGAAGTCGCGTTTGCTCTCCATGAGTGGTAAGTCTGATCTGGATCGTGCCCTCGAATGAATGAAGCGATGACGGGCATCGTGGCCAACTTTTTTGGCAGATACCTGTGTGACCTCAGCCACCCACCTCTCTACGCTCTGTGAGTGACAGGGAACATCTGCGAACGTGATGGGCGCATCCGCTGCGGCGCAGATAGCCGTATCACTGAGGACCATTGTGAGCGGCGGCTCTGTCAGCGCCACGTCTTCCCACTGCACCAACTCTTTCAGTGACGATGCAACAAGATTGACATTATCCCTAGGAGGCTCAAATTTCCTAACATCCGCAGCATTCGCTCTACCCTCACGACAGGCCATGATCTTAGCAACAGCAAACTTCCGTACTTCCTCATCAGAGTCCGCCAGCATTGAGATCAGCACGTTTTCATGGTGAGCCCTTTAGCTGTTGAAGCTGAAGGGAGCTGTTCCAGTTCAGAACGGCGTGTGTTACCTTCCTGTCCTTTTCGGGTAGCCCTTTAGACAGCTGCACCAAGAAGAGGAAGTTTTTTGCCCCGTCACTGACATTTTGGAACTTCCTGAACCTGAACCAGCCTGGAACGTATTGGTTCAGAATGAAAAATACTACGCGACGCAACGCGCTCCACGGCTTCTTGGTCGACACATACAGTCGTAGGATGCGGTTGGCTAAAGTAACCCACCTGGCGTTGTGCAGAGTTCCGGGCTCCATAGTCAGAAGCGTTTTCTCGAACTCAGACGGTCCTTTCTGCACGGCGATGCTCAGTTTGTAGCGGTACCTTTGATCATGACTGATCGTGTTCTCTACTTCTGGCGGCATTTCTTCAATCAGGCCGGGTACAGGCTTGAAAGGCGTCATAGGCAGTTTCGTGAGATCCTGGCTGATTAACACTCCCATTTTGCCCTTATAAGATGCCGGACCACTCGTTTGTCCATCCGCATTTAGAAACACGTGCTTCATCGGCAACTCCTTCATATGCAATCCGCATATCGCGTGCTGCAGCGGTCGGCCCAAAGCTAGTTCTATCCGTCTGTTGATCCCGCGGTGTGACCCCGTATTTACGGCAGTTCCATCCGATCCGATGACTACCGGCTCCGCGTCTATGTCGGTGATGACGGACGTGATAGCTGCTGCGATGTCTTTCGCTTCATGACTCTCTGGTGTGACGTAATCGATATATCTGTGTCCAGGTTCAGCTACAACTACTTCGTGGGGTTCTTTTATCTTCCGAATTTTACCGTCTTCGGTGATCAGGCTGGTGTCGTTTCGCCCGTCATAGAAGATGCCGATGATGTTGTTCTCTTCTCGGTTCTACCTCCGTCTTGTTTCTACCTCGTCTTCTCCCCACTTCTTTCGCTGTCGTCGTAGCTTACTACGGTCGACCAGGCCATTCAGATTTTCCTGTGTCACAATTCCGTAGTCGACCAGCGCAGCGTTCAGCAGCGCCGATCCTGCGCGGTCCGATATTCCAAACCGGTCACACATCCGATAAAAATTCCTCAGTTCGTGTCTGTTCCGCTTGACATCGCGCCCTCGCGCTTGGTTGGTGTAGGGGTCGACGGCAGGCTCTGTCACTATGCCATCGTCGTCATCTTCGTCGCCTTCGTCTGCATTCATGTCTTCATCACGATCGGAATCCACCTCCTTCGACCCTGATGACGCAGCCTTTTGCTTCGCTGCTGATTCCTCCGACCTACTTTTTTTCCTCATCTTCTTCGTTCCTTTCGTGTCCACTGCATGCGATATTATCAGCTTGCGTTCTGTCCGCTGATCTTTTATGAAGGGAACTTCTAGGACAGGGATCCTCATCCCTGCAGGACAGGAAGAGCACGGCTTGTTGTCTTTCAGGTCGCATTGACAGAGCAGAATATCGAACAGTTCGTCTTTCAGAGAATCAGAAACCTTGTGGAATGCCAAGCCACGCTTCTCCGCTTCCGTCCACTTTATGAGCTGTCGCGTACTGTCTCTCAGTTTCAGAATCTTTTTCACGATCGATTTGGGTTTTAAAACATTGCTTCTCTCCAGTGCATACCCGTCGCCTTCAGTTTTAACCACAGGTGTTTCTCGCTGATTGTGCTTTATGCTAAACTGAACGGCGCTTGAGCGATCCCATATCGCCAAGATCTTTTCCATCACAACGTTCGCGACCGTTACACCCGGAGCACGTTTTCCGAGCTGATCTTGGACCAGCATGAAGTATCCAAGCACTTCACTTTTCCAGGGAAGGCGGGTTTCTTTCAGTTCCAACGGACCGACTGTACGCACGGGATGCTTTCGTTCCGTACTGCGCGTTCGATAATCGGCCTGAGCCATAACTTTAAACGTTAACTATTGCTCAGAATTATTATTTGATATGTCGTGCAGTCGTGCACACTTGGACATGTAACGGATGTAAGAATCTGAAACAGAGGGTGGGTTGTATGAGACAGGCACTTGGCAGGTATAGGTACTATCATGTGAAACGCATTCATTGGATGGAACTCAGAAACACATGGTTGGACAAACTTTGTGCAGAATGCGATAGTTGGGATTGGAGTTAAAATGTCGACATGGGTATCTACCAGTTTAAGTCGCTATTATCAGTTGTTCGTTTGTGGAGGCCAAGAAAAAAGATATTTATCATATTGACTGCACTTGGCTCTGGCGGCTGGCCGGAAAACTTACGGGTGATGAGTTTATACTCGACCTTGAACCCAATTTTGTTATAAATGTGCACACATTAGGCCATTATATCATGCATGTTGTTTTTACCGCAGATAATACGATTTCTGTGAAGCTTGGACCTCAAACACGCTGAAATTTGGCCGATTTTCGCCAAATGACCCACGTTTGCCTCTTTGACCTGACCTGGCAGGTCAACCATGGGAGATAGGTCAACATTTTCCCAGGACCAAAACGTTAGCCTATGGGTAGGTCCACCCGCAGGCGAAAGCCGCATCTCTCTCTATTTCTTAGTTCTCGAGATTCTAAAGGCACTAGATATGAAATTCCGCTGGAGACTTCAACGCCGGGAGTCAACTCGCATGGTTTCGTTCGGCGACTAGTTGGCAAAGGTAAACGTTATCTTTTCCAACTTTTTTTTAACGTATCCTGGCTAGACATATATCTGGCCAAGTCATACCACCAGTGCCGATTGGAAATTCCGAAAAAGCCTTCTGAC
The DNA here is from genome assembly GCA_034440615.1 of Ashinkailepas kermadecensis. Classification (NCBI taxonomy): domain Eukaryota; kingdom Metazoa; phylum Arthropoda; class Thecostraca; family Neolepadidae; genus Ashinkailepas; species Ashinkailepas kermadecensis. The sequence continues at coordinate 200,085 of JAOTOM010004242.1, forward strand.
GCTCCGGTACACCAATTTTGGTCCAAATGCAAATTTAGTGGGTGTAAAATTTGAACATTTTTGCTCGATCTGTCGTGGAACACATCAGTTGCCAATGAAGAGAAATTGAGGTGTCCGGTATCAACTGCTGTCCGGTGCCACCTGAATCTCCCATGCCCACATCACAACATCACACACACGTGAGACCAAACACAGATTTTTGGTAGAAAACGACGCCAACAAGATATTTCGTTAGCATGCTCAGAAGTGAACGGAGATGCTTGTATTGCAGGGTTGTCACTTTCATCTGCTCAGAGGGCTACTGGTTCCTCAGTCATTGATTTGGCCCCCAATCAGGCTGAAGTTTTTGGGCGCTGTCCTCCGTAGTCCGATGTGTAAACCAAAACTTTCCTCGTTTTACACTGCTTCCAAATGCATGCAAATATACCCAAACATGCACCCACATATACACTCACATACCGCCTCCATCCCTCACCCCTCCACAAACACACATTGATAAGTGTTGTGGAACAAGTTTTCGCTTTGCCAGACACTTTGTCACTTTGTCTAAAATAATGCGAGGTGTGGTTGAAGGGCCCACGGGATATCACGACTCCTGCAGCCATAAACTAAAAAATCCACTTGACTGTGCACTTCTCAAGTTGTATTCAACCAGCATTCGAGACATCAATGAACGGGTGCGGCACATAATGAGCGCTCAAATGTGCTCGATCGCCATGCAGCAAGACCAATCGACTAACTGTACGGAAACTGCAATAGCAAAGCGACGAACCACAGTTATGTCCTTCCAATGTGGCACAGATAAAACCGTGGCTCTCCACCTATATGTATACCACATAGCGATTAATCTACGATAGGTGCGTCTGAGCACCGGAATGGTGATACAAAGTAAATACAACAGTCGTCCCCGACAGTGAAAATATTAACCTATTCTTCAAACACGAAATTGCGAAAAGCGTTCAATATTTACTTTCCTTTCACCATATCACTCTCCTCTCTTCGCGTAATGCCAGCAAATCGAAGTTGGCGCCATCTGCCACAACATAGTAAACAGCGAATTCAAAATTTCCGCCAGGTGGCAGGAGCTGACAATCCACAACTCAGAATATCATATCCATGTCAAAATCATTGAGAAATCTGTGGAGCACAGAAGATGCTTGAGCAATCTCAAGCAAAGAGGAAACTCCAACTATGTTTGCGAGTAAAGTGTATTGGTCCCTTACCTTACGATGTTATTATCAGATTGAAGGATAAAAGCTGAATTAGTGCGCGAGCCTTCAGGTATTAATCCAAAAGCGACACTAAGGCATGTGCGGCAGAAATGTAGCAATTTCACACATCGCTGACTGAAAATCCGTCCCTTGTTCCAGTGTAGACCATAAATCTTGAGTATTGTTTCCAATTCGAAGCATCCAACAATGCAGGTCAATATTCGAAAAATTCAGCAAGTGGGCGGATATTTGTAGCGCAAAACTAACAGAACAGTGCTGAGCTCTTCCGACGCCCATTGCTTATTTGCCCAAGTCCAAGGAAGATGAGTGGGCGGTGGGATGACGAGAACATAAATTGTGATTTTAAGAGTATTCATTGCAAATTGGAGCAGTTTGAAAAGGATATCCAAGCAGTTTCAGAAAATGCTGGTTATTCTAATGAAAGGGAATACGACATGTCTGTGGATGGCTTCCTCACGGAAAAAGTAAGGTCTTAAATAAGTACTCGTGCTGATATGAGTGTTGCTAAAAAAGAAGAAGTATTAGCACTGACATAGCGAAAGCTGCCGCATTACCGGGGAAACAATTCGCCCCTATTTTAAGTCATAGCAACTGAAGTAATAGTCTGATATTTTAAGAAATAGTCAGTACAAATTCCTTTTGCACACCACCTGTGCCATTCAGCATGATCTGCTCACATTTTCTCTGGCTTAGAGCAGGACAGGGCAGGACTATCTGTATGATCTGCTGAGCTTAGGGCAGGACTATATTTCGATTAAAACACCATGCGTCCTCAAACAGTGTCTCACGTGTCGACCGATTTCAGCGGAGCCTTGAGGATCGCATAGACCTGCTCCAACGAGAGTTGGACGCGTTGGATGATGAGGGGGCCGATATTGGGTCAAGTCGAGGCCGTGCTCCCTTCCGTAGTGCATCTCCCGGAGAGCTTGGCAAGCTGAAAGGAAGGACCCGATCATACCAGGCAAGATATTCAGTCGAGCAATGACGTGCTATAAGCAAGAATTGTACAATTTTATATATTGCTATTAATTTATGTACCTGCATATGTACACATTCATATATATATATATATATATATATATATATATATATATATATATATATATATATATATATATATATATATATATATATATTATATAGATATATATATATATGTGTGTGCGTGTGTGTGTATGCAGGAGCTGGGGAGGTGGTGAAAGCGACAGGTACCCGGAGGTCCTTCCCCAACGTTTTAATTTCATCCTTCTTCCTAGAACCGATTGCCATATCGTTCCTTGGAAGAGCTGGATTAGCAAAGCAAGCACACGACCTGCCCTCACAAAAAGCACGTCACAGCAGATGTGCGCCGGTCCGTTGTCGTGTACGATATCGGCAAACCACCACTGACACAGATCTGTCACACCCAGAACCTGAACCGGGCAGCCAGGTCGTCGCGCCGCTCCTCGTCGGGAGGATGCAACTGTCGCTGCAACACCTTCCTCTCCGACACCAAGAGAGCGGTAAGAGTCGTTCATCCAGCGCACGTGCGAACCGTGCACACCACTTCCCCACTATCGCATGCTGGATTGCCAAATATAGGTCTGAAAATTTGTGAACGTGCGTAGGTCCGCAGAGCATATTCTACCGCATGTGGTTCGCATTAAATCAGAAATGTTGAGGTAATTTATTAATATTATTCATCATGGTAATATAAATATAATATCAATATATATGATATTCATATACAAATATAATGTTAATGTTATACAACAAATAATATTTGTAAAAAATATGTATATGTTTTGTTACTTATGTGGCATTAATTTATTATGGTTGTATTGAGTCGATATTTATCAGCTGCGCTCACGTCACACCCCACGTTGCCAGTCCAACCCCGAGCGTGACAGTCAGCTGCAAGAGCTGCGCCACGAGCTGCGCGACGTGAACGCCGCCAAACAGGAGCTGCAGGAGAAGATCTTCGGCTACGAAGAGACGCAGCGGCAAACGGACAACGATACTCAGGTACCGAACGGACGTGATAGTCGGAAGGTATCAATCGACAGTAATGCTTTTGGCACCCACACTTTCCGTTCATGTTGCCACATATGAATCTCCCTAGATGAGTTATATATATATATATATATATATATATATATATATATATATATATATATATATATATATATATATATTTATATTATATTATATATATATATATATATATATATATATATATATATATATATATATATATATATACATGGTTGTACAGTATATTCCCCAACATCTGGTCTGATCTGTACATATATGTTCGACACACATCCATGAATTACTTTTAGCGTGCTGTTGGACGTCGCTGGAGCGCCATCTGGTGTCGACAGATGCTGCGCAGTCAGCTGGAGTCGGACCAGATCCGCTCCAGTCAGATGGAGCAGGAGAACGACGAGTTGCGCGAGGAGATCCAGCGGCTGGAGGTGGCGCTCAACAACCTGCCGGTGGCCGACAGCGAGACCACGCGCGACGCCGCCTCCCAGATCACTGGCCTGCTGCAGACGCTCAACGACGACATGGTGAAGGCGCCCGAGCTGTGTAACCGGCTGCGTATGGCCGCGCAGCAGGTGAGCGCCGGCGACCAGGGCGTGAGTGATGGCGGCAGGTAAGTGGGTACCATCGGCCGGCACAGTGGCGGTGGCGGACGGCACCACCAGAATGCAGTGATGGCAGCAGGGTGTAATGATGGCAGCAGGGTGTAATGATGGCAGCAGGGTGTGATGATGGCAGCAGGGTGTGGTGATGGCAGCAGGGTGTAATGATGGCAGCAGGTAAGGGGCACCGTCGGCCGGCCCAGTGGCGGTTGCGGGCGGCACCAGGGTGCAGTGATGGCAGCAGGTAAGGGGTACCGCCAGCCGGACCGGTGGAGGTGGCGGATGGCACCAGGGCGTAACGATTACGTAAGGTCTCAGCTACACAAACCGACCGAACTTGTGCAAGTGCGATCATGCTGTAATGCATCACTGATTGTCATGCTTGCAACTGCATGCAAACAAACAAACAAAAACATGGGCTGGCCTGGTCTGGCCAAGGGAACGAATGTGCCATCTCCTGTTGAAAAATTGATTGGTGCGGAGACTAAAGCCAGCAGATGTAAAGAATACCGTGGAACGGCTAGCATGCGAAGTGACATGGAATCGAATGAAGAGACTACAAAGTTTGCATCACGATGACGCAGCATCTTACGCTATCTTTTCTCTTCATTCGGAAGGTTCATTAGCGATTTAATTATCATCCTGAGAATTGTCACGAAGCGATGAAACCTTGTTTGCGTATATTTATGGACAAATTATCATTGATGTACTGAAACAATGATGCTGCTATCGAACAAATATTGGTGCTAGAACAGCTGGATTGACTACGTACGCTGACTAATACCTCGCGCTTTGTTGGATGAGGACCTCTGTCAGCGAACAACACAGGTGGCATGCCGCTGTTTTCCCGTGCGATGACTGTTGCCACAGTTAGTCGGCCAGAGCAATGTTTGCTGGAAATGCAATGATGCAATGATATTGCAATAATGATGGTTCGAATCCGACGGACTGCTTTTTTGCGTGAAGATCGCGAATACGATCTGTGGTGGGATTCAACAACAGGAATGATTTCACCTTGTTTCCAGGGCGCTGCCATGCTTTCGCTGGCCGAGACGTTCCTTTATTATAAACACCATCAGTTAGTTCTTGAGAGTTTGTCGTTTAATGTGTGCGGAGCGTCTCAGGCCCCCCATGATTATGTCACCAATGCTGCATGTTGTGCTTTGTGAGGAGTATTAATCGAATTGCATATTTAAGTGGCGAAGGAATCGAATGGCCCAAGCAAATATTTCAGCCGTTGCTCTGAATGAGTTCATATTTATATTCAAAACTCACGAAGTGACAATTACGACTGTCATGAACTCAAAGGAGAGTTCACTATAAGCATAATTAGCAAATAGCTGTGTACCTTATGCATTTGTTGTATGCAGGCAGGTATAAGTGCCAATTGTGAAGGCCATACGAAAACAGCCTACAAACAACTAAGATTATGTATATGTTGATAGCTGCGGCGCTCCTTGCCATAGATAATGGACGGCGAAAAGCGGCTGAACAGCGAGCGCAGCACGCGCGCCCTGGACCAGGTCGAGGTGCAGTACCTGCGCAGCGAGAACCAGCGACTGCGCGAGCTCGCCTTCCGCGCCAACATGTCTGCCTTCCAGGCGAGCGTGCAGCTGCCGCAGAACCAGCTGGCCGGCTACCAGCAGGCGCTGGGGCCGCCGTTCGCGCCCGGCGGCGGCTGCTTCGACCCGTACGGCCAGCAGCAGGCGGTCGAGCCGCGCCGCAAGAGCGTGTTCCGCCGGGTGTTCGGCAAGAGGAACGAGGACGCCGGCCCGGGGACGCTGCAGTTCCGCGACGGCAGCGAGGCACCGTTCGACCCGGTGCTGTCCATGCAGCAGCAGCGGCTGTCGATGGCGCTCAACGAGAACCCCGAGGAGGCGGCGCGGCGCATGCAGATGCTCAGCCAGGAGAAGCGCGGCCGCGGCTGCTGCCCGCGCTAGGCGGTGCTGGGCTGGCTGGGTCGGTTGAACTGGACGGTGCCGGCAAGAAGCCGCCCTTTCAGGTGTGATTCTTTCGAACTGGAGAGCAAAGATCGCTTTGCTCAATATAATTTCCATTAATGTTAAACACTTTCCATAGGATAATTTAATATTGCAACTTAGTAGCTCATGTTTGATGCAATTTAAAAAATAAGTGCAGGCGTGCTTTCCATGGGCCTTGACTTGCTCTCACTGTACTGAATCAATTTTGACACAATGCTTGGAGTGATGTATCATGGCTAGCTAGCGAAAATTACGCAGTCACTGAGTGGTAGCAAATATATGATTTACCATGTTCATGCGATATTTTTCCTCAATATACTATTTCCAGCCGAACCTGGCCCCCATGGGGTCGACAATGACGTGTGATGAAAGTGTAATGATGCATGATGTGAAGTACTTGGTACCTTATCCATCAGCGCTGACTACATATGCTGGCCTCATCACTGTGCTGTCTTATGCCGAGTGAGCTAAGGGTAAGCTAACTATTAGAAAATGTCACAACCCGGGGCCTAATTGTCCACTCTTAAAAAACAAACACCAGACGATATACCAATGTTGATATTTGCATATAAAAAACAGCGTTGAGACTCAGCATGCCAGTGGTGTTATGCTCCAGGTTCCGATGTTAATCACGCGCTCTAAGTGATTATGCCATCCGTTGTCTGCCGCGGCGCCGACCGCAGGTGGTGATCCGCCGCTCGAGGTTCTTGAAGACTTTAGAGCGAGTCATGAGCATGTCCTCCCTGTCTCAGTGCCGATCTGGAGCAAACTGTGCAGTCGGCAAACACTGCTGTAATTCGCTGCAATATATTTCACTGTCAAGTATGGTATATTCATATCGACCTATTTGCGATTTACGCATGCGGCCTTTCACTTCAGGAACCCGAGAAAAATAAGTAGCGGCTCTCTGAAAGTTTCAGGTTCCACGCCGTTCCGTTAAGACATAGCCATAAAATAGTTAGTGTCTGGTGATTTCCAGCATTTTGCCCTCTTCGAGAAATCACAGCTGCGGGAGACTCACAGATGGGATCGAGAGGGGGTGGACATACACGTTACCCTTACCTGGCCCAATGATACGGCATTTATTTCATCGCTATGGTGTGTAGTTTGGAAATTAGCGTTGCACGATAAGGGGAGGGGACATGGATACGTCGCTTAAACTAACCTAACCCAACTTAACCTAACCTAACATAACCTAACCTAAACTAACCTAACCCAGCCTTCCAAATTTGGGAAGTTTTGTTCCAATTTTGGGAATTTAACTTCCAATTTGAAAGATAACTTCTAAGTTGTGTAACTTAACTTCCAATTTGGAACTACAATTTTTCCAAATTATGACATTTGGAAAATATGAACGACTTCTACCTGTTTGGAAACTATAACATTGGAAGTCATGAAGTTTGGAAAATATGAACACCCCCCACCCCCGATCCAAAAGGTCGGTTCAAAGTCGGAGTGTCGCTGACTTCCAGTTCTATGTTGCCGTTGTTCGACCCTCAGCCGCTAACCAAATGACATTTTCGGGCAAAACGTGGCACAAATAGGTAGAGGAGCTCCTAGCGAAATACCGTGGTATTATCGAAATGTCAATTTATGGTCAGGAGCGCAACCTAGGTGAAGGAAGTGTGGAAGTAGGAAGTGTGGGAAGCAGCCTAGTTTTTGTTCGCGTTAAAACGTCATTGTACGGTAACTTCTAGCTATGAACGATAAAGCGGAGAAATAAAGGCAAGTGATTAGGAAAGATACGCGCAGCACGTTGTACCCGAAAACTTGATGAAAGTCCATATAATAGCATTTGATCGGACAAGATCACCCACTGTTAGGGGAACATTTTTCACACCTTATCGATTTATAGCATCTGGTCATTTATGCAGTAATAGGGAACAGTGAATTCAAATTCAGCATCGAAAACTATCTTGAATCAATTTGTTGTAAAGGGCTAATTTGGATCATACCGCGTCAACCGGTCATTACCTAGGATGATCTCTGTCCTATTGCTGTAATTTTGACATCAGGTGAGGTGGAAGGAGGCAGAAATCACTAGCGGAAGGGCAGACAAACGTGTGCTGCAATGCATGGCCATGCATCACAATGCATGAGGAAAACGGGCAGTAGGCAAGCCATCACAGAAGTACAGAACATCTCGATGTATTTTAAACCGTTGTGTAGGAACTTTCGACTTTTAGACTGTCGCCCTTTCAGAGCTGAGGGTCAAGATGACATTCCAACACCAACACAACAACTTACTGCGTGGCTTCAGCAGTGCATCCCAGTAAGGCCAAACCAGGAAGACTGCGGAGCCCTCAGAAAGGCTACGGAGCGCTACCAAGCTGCTGATAGTCGCGAGTCCCCCACGCTTTTTTTTGTAAAGGTTAATTGATGCTTAATGATGCCACTTATTTACGTCACTATCACCATCACAGTATCGCAGCACCGCCCCTGTATCGAAGTGTCATATCTTGGTAATAGCATAGCCGTCTTTTACGCTTGCTGCAGTGGCTGCAGGCGTAAATGGTGCATAAATGGTGGCGTTTACTACCAACTCCTCCGGGATGACACACGATTAGGTAGGAAATAGTTTAGTGCCGCTCCCCCCCCCCCCCATCTCCCTTGATATTTCGAAAACTAACTGGTCGATTCTTTCGCGGAAAACAGCAATCGATTCGGGGCGTGATCTGCATTTCTGTTAACTAAAATTCTGAAAACTTGAACACCGGCGAATAGAGGTGCTAAAAGGGGGCAAATCCAGAGGCGAAAAAAGCCAACGACACGCCGACGCACGTCGGTGACAGCTAAAGGGACACGGAAGACTAATGAGACAGCCAAAGGCTGACATGTCTTTTTCTTTACAAGCTTGAAGACACTTTTCATTTTTAAATCAATCGTATCAGTCCATTTCTGGGCTAGTTTACATTAGAAGATGGCATATTTTATATAGTGGTAACGTCCTTATGAGACAGCTGCTGGCTGAAAAAAAATATGCGGTACAAGTGGCGGCCTATGCTAAATTCTCATAGACGTCGGCGGTATGCCGGTGAGACAGCAAGTGAGCTGTCTCATGCGGGACATTTGTGGCGCGTTGAACCTTATTGAAGGACCTAGCTGAACGAAGTAGAATCGGGTCCTGGGAAATGACGTCATGGAAGTTAAGGGCATCTGCTTGCCCTTAATTAGCGCAGTAATTCGTGAAACAAAAAAGCAAATAAACACGAAGACAATTTTTAACGCAAATTCCAACAGATACCAAAAACATTACCACTTTCTTTCATGGATCCGCGGGTACATATATAGTTTTCTGTGATGTCATTTGGGGAACAAACTATACCTGGTGGTTTGAATGGTTTCCCCTTGAATGGTATGAAATTGAATCTCCTTGAATGGTATGAAATAACCTTGGGTTTTCCATGATCTTTGTCCGCCGGTTGGCACGTTCATCAAGTCCTCGGTGGGAATAAAGACAATTCTGCGTTCTTTTTTGCCCTTGAGGAACAACAAGTTGAAGCACGGAGGGCAGCTCTTGCGCGTAAAGAATATGTCCTTCGGTGCTGGAGGAAAGTGGGAACGATGGTGCAGACCGGTGCCCAATGATGATGTCAACGCATCACCAGGAGCAGGTAGGTAATTAATGTTTTTTTTGTGGTGATTCACTGGATAATTCCATGCAAGCAAGGAATATATTTTCTTGTGCTGGCTATGCCTGCTGACCAGGTTTACGTACCTAGGTAGGTAGGTAGGTGCCTACCTACCACAGGGTTCTGTCTATGCTTCGTAATCCTAAATGTGGACACAAATTTGTGGAGTAATAAAATATGGAGAGGGTGCTTTTCTTTCAGCCTGCGACATCTGAATCTCTGCTTGTGCTATCCAGTGAGTCTTGAGCATTTTATTGCAGAGCTGTTAATTGTCGAACAATACCATTCAACCCCCAGATAAGAAGGGTGAGATAATAATTTGCTGGAGAGGATGATGTTCTGGGTGCCAAAAATCTAGCCATAATCAATTTTTCATATTGTACCATATCCACATTCCCAAGATACAAATTAGGTTCAACTTCTGGCAGCAGGCTGACTTTATTTGATGTGGATTTAATACATCTAGTTGTGCCACTGAAATTTGCAATGACGTAATGTCAATAGGTATTACCATTCCAATTATGTCTATTCCTACTAAATCATAATCTTTGTGTGCTGCTGTAACCACAAAAGGTATTGTGTATTGTTATCACATCCTTCACAGTTGCATCATTGTTATTTGTGGCCAATTGGAATTCAGCAAAATTTGGCCATCCATGACACCTAGACAAATATGTTGGCAATTTTAGATCAACTCGTATTCATGCTGTTACTCTTAAGCCAGCCAAGACAACATGGTAAATTTGTGCTTGGAAGGTGTTTTTTTTATTCTTGGACCTTATTTTGTTCAGTGCAATAGTTGTGAAGGTGACCAAGATGATGGGACCAACCATTTTCTGTGCAAATGCTTGTTTTTAAGTTTGGAAGCAAAATAACACTAAAAAGAAGCTTTGAGTCAGGTAACAGTAAAAAAGTGAATGCTGAAAAAAATATAAATAACAATTAAACATAACCTGACCTCCCCTTGAATACAAAAATCAAGGAAGGAAACTGGAAAATTTCAAACAATATGTTTTCTTCAAGTTACCCAACTTATAAAAACTTAACATAACCTAATGAAACCTAACATAATATGCTTTGAAAGAAAAACAGTTTCCAATTTTGTTTTGAGAATTTTGTTCACTTCCAGCTTATGAAACCAAAACTAACCTAACCAAACTAGTATTATTGCAGTTTAAGGTAATCACAAGACAAGTTTTGCACACATTCTACTTCCTAAAACATACAAAGGGGTTAGTTTTCGTTAAGTTAGGTTAGGTTAGGCTTTTGTTGTAAGTTATGCCTTTTTGGAAAAAAATGGGCAATTAAAAAAAAGTTGAAGTATTCTTTGTTCAAAAACAGTTTAGGCTGGGTTAGGTTAGATTTGGTTAGGTTTTTTGCTTTTCAATTTTTTTTAAAGAAAATAATTGTTTGCAAATTATCCATTTTTAACAGATATTTTGTATTGCATGGAAAGTTAGGCTAGGTTAGGTTATGTTACATATTTTGTATTTGTTTTGAATGTTACTTTGTATGCTATATTACAACTTTGTATGCTACTTACTTACAACTTTGTATGCTATACTTTGTATGCTATTGCCGCCTCCAGCGGCGGCCCCCCAAAAATATTTTGTGGATTTGATCGTGACAAAACTCACGATTCGAAACATAAAAAGTGCTACTCTCCAATTTCTAGCTGAAATATGTATCAACTGCAATGAGGATCAAACATGCTTTTTCAACACGGCGAAGCAAGCGTGTGAGGAACTTGTTTTATTAACGATATATGCAAAGAATTTGAGACAGCTCACAGGTTCGTCGGTGACAGCTTCGGCATTTTTCTCACCCCTGGGCAAATCTGATAATGTTCCTGACCACACCGCCTTTATATATCGCGATAGGTTGTGTGACCATTCTACAGCCAATAAGCGAGCTTTCACCTCAAGTGATAACGCATTGATGTCTAAAATCATAGGCGATTCTAGGGCGCATCCAATTGGGGGACTATTTAAGTATGCTTTCTATACTGATGATAACCACGGTTTTAAACTTGGTGTTCTGGTTGGCAGATGTATTTCACAACTATTATAGCTGTTAAATGTTATTTTTAATAAAATTAATTTACACATGTGATATATCAATCATGTAAATCAAACATAAACATTGGTTCGAAAACATTATTGATGGTTTGCGTAGCCAAGACAACTAGACAGTTAACAAACCACTAACAACCGTACCTCACTCACTCACTACCTGCACTTAGTGGCAAAAACATGATTCAGCTGGAAGCCGATGCCAATCTCGCTCGCCGACTCCGTGAGTCACAGCATCGGAAAAACCGTGACCGCCCGCGCCGTGGCTGGTGCTGCAGAGCGAGTCGGCCGTAGGAGTCATGTTCGGCACGGCACAGCCAAGAAGACCGTGACCGCCCGTGCCGTGGCTGGTGCTGCAGAGCGAGTCGGCCGTAGGAGTCATGTTCGGCACGGCACAGCCAAGAAGACCGTGACCGCACGCGCCGTGGCTGGTGCTGCAAGCGAGTCGGCCGTAGGAGTCATGTTCGGCACGGCACAGCCAAGAAGACCGTGACCGCACGCGCCGTGGCTGGTGCTGCAGAGCGAGTCGGCCGGAGGAGTCATGTTCGGCACGGCACAGACAAGAAGACATGCATGAAGCAGGAGTGAAATAAATGGCGGATCCAGCCGGCTTCCGCAGGCGGCTAAATCGCAACCATAGATTAACTGCTCAGGTTGATGTAGTGAAAATGCGGCATTAACCCGCGCACGTCCGGGGGGGAGATATCTGCCCCCCCCCCTGCGGTTTTCCTACTTTGCCGCCATACTAATCGGGTTAGCAAGGCCAACCCTCGCATGGCTGCTCATTGGTCTTTTCCGCATTTCCTCAGAAATTTTTGACCCTGGGTCATCTCAAGTCAGGTCACCAGGTCATGCGAAGTGACCCAACATC
>JAOTOM010004242.1:217500-248677 GCA_034440615.1 Ashinkailepas kermadecensis
CCAAAATGGGAGAAGGGGGGGAACCCGGTCAGGGGTAACCTCCGGAAATTTCAGTGTGGATGTGAGAACCAGCTTCAAATGAATGGCAATGCTGTATTTATTTCTGTTTTTGGAACGCCGAACCGAGGGTTTAGTCCATGCGACATTGGAGGGGTGATTTAGCTGTGTTGTTGTCCTGAAGTGGTATCTGACGAGTTGTAGTGTTCTGCGTTGTTGTAGGCTAGGGAGGTTGGTCTCACCCCGGAGGCTAGTGATAGGTGTGGTGCGGTGTGCTCCGGTGATGAGGCGGAGTGCGTGGTTTTGTGTGCATTCCAGTGACTTGGTGAGTGATGGAGATATATTATCGAAGATAAACGCATTGTATTCCAGGATTGAACGAATCAGTGCGATGTACATTTTGGTAAGAGTCGTCCTGTCTGCACCCCAGTCGCGACCGGAGATGCAGCGCAGGAGATTTAGTCGAACAGCGCAGCGCTGTTTAACATAGGTGATGTGGGGGCTAAAATAAAGGCCTTTGTCGAGGATAATTCCGAGATATTTGAAGGAGGTTTGGAGGGGGATAATTTGATCGCGAAAGCGGAGGGGTTTGCCAGGCGGGATGTGTCTGGGAAGCCGAGAAAAGAGCATAGTGACCGATTTGGTGGGGGAGATCTGTAACCCCCAGAGGGAGCACCATGAATCAATGTGATTCATGGCGAGTTGTACGAAGTGGTTAGCCCAATCTGCCGACGGGTGTGTACACCAAATAGCCAAATCATAAAGAGAATATTTTAGAAGGGGAGAAATTTGGGGAAGTTGTTCTAAGGCGTCGTTGATCATAATAAGGAAGAGGGTTGGAGATAGGACGCTGCCTTGCGGGACGCCCTGGTCAAGAGTGTGGGACCGGGAATGAATGTTGCCGCAGCGGACGACGAAGGAGCGATTTTCTAGAAAGTTGGTGATAAAGGTGGCCATTCTGCCCTTGATACCAATTCGGTGTAATTTAATTCGAAGGGCAGAACTATGTACTTTGTTAAACGCGGAAGTTAGGTCTAAAAAGAGGGCGATGGTTTCGGATTTTTTCCCGAAACCACGCTGGATTGAGTCAACAATTTCGATCAGGTTGTCAGTGGTGCTTCGTCTTGGTCGGAAGCCGCTCTGAAAGGGGAATATAATTTTGTTGTTTTCGAGATAGACTCTGATTCGTCCATTGACCATGCGCTCAAAAAGTTTGCAAGCACAACTAGTGAGAGAGATAGGACGATAGCTAGAGGGGAGATGTCGAGGTTTAGAAGGCTTAGGTATAGGAATGATGATACTAGTAGACCAAGAAGGTGGAAAAGTGCCGTCAGTCCATAATTGATTTAGCGCCGAGAGGAGGTTATCTTTACCCGAGTCAGAGAGATTTTGAAAGAAGAGATATGTCAGGTGATCAGGTCCAGGTGCCCTACTGGATACCTTGGAGAGGGATAATTTTAGTTCATAGGGGGTAAAGGGTGCGTTGTAGGGTTCGGTGTTGTCTGAGTCGAAGTGGCAAGTAGCAAGGGTGTCGCGAAGGAATACGGTGGTGTGCTGTGAGTATTGAGTGTTGGAAGATATGTCAGAGTAATAGGTGGCGAAGTGTTCCGCGACGGCTGTGGGCTCGGCTATGCGTTGTTGGTTAATCGTCAGTTGTGGGAATGCGCGGTGTGGGGCTCTACCATTCGAAAAGGAGCGAAGTTGGGTCCAGATTTGGGAGATAGGGGTGTAACGGTTGAAGGTGTTCGAATAGAGTTGCCAGCTGTGTTTTTTGGCCGAAAGGATTGTTTGCTGACAACGTAGTTTTGCCTCGCGGGCTTCTACCATGTTTTGGAAGGTGAGGTTTTTCCGAAATTTGCGCTCAGCCCGCCGCCGTGAGGCGACGGCTCGTTTGCACTCGTCGTTCCACCACGGCACGGATTTACGGTCGGGTGGGCGACGAGTTTTGGGTACGTGCTTTTCTGCCGCGAGTAGTATGGTATTGAGCAATGCCGAAATTGGGGGGTGAGACTGGAGTGGGATAAGATTATCAATTTCCTGGGAGAAAGATGGCCATTTCGCTTTGCGAACATTCCAGTTGGACATACAGAAACGGTCTCTAGGCTGGGCTGAGCGTTCGAGGGTGACATGGATGGGAAAGTGATCACTAAAAAGGGGGTCGGGTTGAACGTGCCAGGAGAAGAGGGGTGAGATGGAAGCTGAGGCTAGGGAGAGGTCAATAGCTGACGAGTGGAACGGGGCGATGTCTGTGTTGTGTGTGGGTGTTTGGTCGTTTAAAAAGATCATGTTGTGGGTGTTGAGGAGTGTTTCAATGTGGCGTCCGCGCTGGGATGTGTTGTGACAACCCCATGCCTGGTGGTGGGCGTTCAGATCACCCAGCACCAGACAGGGGTGTGGGAGAAGACCGAAGAGATTGGATACAGAAGCCAGAGATAGTGTATGCGTAGGAGGAAGATAGAGGGAGAGTACAGTAAGTTCCAGTTGTGCAATTTGAACGGATAAGGCAATACAATTTAGGTCATTGGGGATGGAGATAGGGCGATGGAGAAGGGTGTTCGAGACGAATAAGGCTACCCCGCCGCCGCGGGATGTAGTGTTTCTGTTTTGGGAATAAAGAGTATAACCGAAGATGTTAAAATTATAGGGGTCATTGTCGCGCCATCTAGTCTCCTGAACGGCGGCAATCAATGGTTTATTTCTGATGATATATTCCTTGAATTCTGCCCAATGGGATATGAGGGACCTCGTATTCCATTGGAGCAAGAATTCAGTGGTGGGTGTCTGCATTAGTGTTGTGTTGTGTGATCACGCCCTCGCAGGGGTGTAATATATATATATATATATATATATATATATATATATATATATATATATATATATATATATATATATATATATATATATATTTCAGGGGGAGATAGAAAGACAGTCAACGATGTGGTGGGCGGGGCTCACCAGCGTGGGGATAATTATGGTCTGATCTAAGTCCTTCCGATTAACGGGACTAAGTACGGGGAGTGACCTTGAATCGTGTCAGCTCCAGATTAGAATCTACCTACGTCTGTCTTGGATGGTCATTGGAGTTTCTAACAATTTCAGTTTGACGCATTCCAGTAATTGCTGAGCCTGGCCAAGACGGTCGGGAGCGAAGGTGGATATCGCAATGCTGAGGTTATATTTTTGCATGAAACCCACATGTGCATTGCATGTAAGTTCCCACAACAGCAAAGGAGCCTTCGTCCTTGTCACTGGAGTGGCAATCGTCTTTGGAAGTGCTTCTCCACTTCGTCCCTGGAACGATTTGACCACCCACAGGTGGCGGCGTCTCTGTGCCAATGTATCCAACAAGTCTCAAAATAATCCCCGCCATGTGTGCATGAGTCATTCAGATTGGCGGAGGCACTGCCACCTAAAGTCCACGGCCCTGTCCTATTAGCTTTCAACAGTTCTAACGAGGCCTGTTGGAACGATTCTTAGGTTAAGAATCATAAGAATCTTGAGATCGCTAATTGCACATAGCAAGTCTCCTGGAAGGAATGTTGAAATGTACGTCGAAATGCACATTAGCAGTATATCTATTTAGACATATATTTGTACTTTTTCTGATAGTCCATAATATAACTACCGAAGACCGGTTGAGAAATAGCACAGAAACCAGTCAGATAGTGGCCGGTCCTGATCGGCTTTCCCACCTGTTATAACGTTTGTTACCTCTATTTTACATAATTATCCTATCACGGATCTTGCTTTCAGCTTAAAGTTTCTCCAGCTACGATCTGTTTCGAAACTTGCAGATTTGTGCTTTCTCAGACATCATGGCGCGGGGACACTTCAGTAATGCTGCGGATTAGCAAAGCTTTTAGCTTGATTGCGCCACACGGTGAGGTATTGCTGTCATGGAAGCAGTTCTGAGCCTAGACTCTAGCTTGACCGCGTGCCGATCATGCGGTCCGCTACAGGGTGACGAGAAAGTTGATTTGCCGAGAAGCCGGTATTAGCCTACTCTTGTCGAAGAGCACCAAGGGATCTTTACCGTGCGGATAAGGAGGTAATTGTCCACACCACTTATAACGCCGGCTGCCGCGTGTTGGTTGTTAGTAGTGGGTTAGTAGCAGCATGCTTTCATACAGGGTTGTGAGTGAGGTTGGTACGATGTTTTGCAATTCGGCTATCTACGTCCGCTGTACATCTGAGTATCCGTTTGACATTATAAACTGCAAGGGAAATCTGCTCATCTACGTCTGATGGCATCTCTGGGTTATCGTTTTACGTAGGCTAATTGTTAAGGGAAGTCGGTTCATCTACGTCCGATGGCACCGCTAAGTAGCCATTTATTTCGAATGGGAAAGGGAATCGGCTCATGTACGTCCGATGCCATTCGTGGATGGCTATGTACGTTATTCCTACGGGCGTATGAGTGGGCATGCAGTGCGTGTTGGAGTGCGTGTTGAAATGCGTGTTGCAGTGCGTGTCGGTGGAGTGGTTTCTACAATGCTCCTGCTAGTTTTGTGGCGTGCAGATAGCCAAATAGTAATTGGAGGAGTTTTAGGTGCTTGTCACCCAGAAGTGATGGAAGCGAGAAGGTGATGCCCTCTTTTTGGCAGAAGGCCATATGTGATTGTCTTTGAGCGTCAAAGCTACTACAGTCTAGCAAGATGTGACCTATGCTTAACGTGGTGTTGCAGTTGTCGCAGTGAGGTATTGTATAATGGTCATCCTCTAGTTGAGGCTATATTAGTTGTGTGCAACCAGTTCTAAGTCTAGTGAGGATGACTTCCTTTTGACGGCGTGATTTATTTGATGTCTTCCATGTGCCTACCGTTGCATTGGTTTGATGCTGTGGGTGGTGTTGGAGTGTTGCATGGTGTTGTGTTGTGTTGTGTTGTAGGTGTTGTGTTGTGTGCATGTGTCTTGGTGATGCTTACGTATGTGTCGTTGTAGGAGTGCTTTGCAATTGTCTACCGAATATTCCATGTTGGGATAAGTGATTAATGCTAACGTTTGCTTTGCCACCGCGTTTGCTTGCTCGTTTCCTGGAATATTGACGTGGTCCGGAATCCAGAGGAAGGGAAAGTTGTTTGCATTCCGGGACACAGCTTCTTGGATTCGATCAATGACTGGATGTGGGTAGATGTGTGTGTTGCTAATTGACGGAAGGACTAGATTGGAATCGGAACAAATTGCTACGCTTCTCGTTCTGCGTCTATTTATAATGGAGATAGCGGCCAGAATGGCCAGTGCTCCAGCGGTGTAGATGGAAATGTTATCCGGGAGATGTTTGGAAAGCATCAGGCCTGGTCTAATGATACCGATGCCTACCTTGACCTCGTCCTATGACCCATCTATGAATGCGAGTGTTTTGTGATTATCGAGATAAACGATTTTTTTAAAGGTGTCGAGAATTTCCGCCGATGTGATATCTGATGTCTTTCCGAGAGCAAATACTGGTCCTTTGGTTGACTGTGGGTCGAGAATGGCCTAGTGGGCGGTCGAGCTACAGTAGTTGTCATTGGGAGGTTAAGATATGATAGAGCCGTTGCCATTTGAACTCCAAATGTGGGAGTTTGCGCCCAAGCCAACTCCTGCCGAATTTGCCAGGCAGAAAGCATCGCTGTGCCGGGTATTTTTCAATGGGCTTGATTTTAATGTGGTAGAGGCACAGCTGTTGTGTCCTCCTGAAGCGGAGGGGAGGCATGTCTGAGTCTACTAGAAGACCAGCTATCTGTGTGATGCTTAGGGCTCCTATGGCTGCTCTGATGTAGTTGTTTTGAATGGTTCCTAATTTTTCGCTCAGTCTGGGCGAAACGGCAGCAAAGATGATGCTACTGTATCCTTATTTACTTCTAGAGTCGCAGTGGTGTTTTCCTGTCTCCGCCCCAGTCTGTGCCTGCTAGTGCAAGGAGAAGGTTGACGCGCTTCTCGCATCTCTTCGAGATGGCAGTGATATGTGTGCTGAAGCTGAGGTTTTGGCACAAGTACAATCCTATGAACTTGAAGATTTTCACTTGTTCGATGGTTTTGCCGACAATGTGAAGAAAAGTTGTGGGTTGGGGCGGAGGGGACTATATGTGACTGTGGCCAATTTGTTTGCGTACAGGATGAAGCCCCAAGTTTTGCACCACTTTGCTATGTGGTCTGAGGCTGCTTGAATGCTTTTCTCAGCTTGTAGGGAGCATTTTGCTGTTGTCGAAATAGATATGTCGTCCGCGAAAAGTGAATATTGAAGTGACGTGTCGATGTCGTCAGCAAGTGGAGTTTGCTATGGAGCATGTCGTTAATCATGATGAAGAAAAGGATCGGCGAGAGCATGCTCCCCTGTGCTAGGCCCTAGTTCTGATCTGTAGTGCTTGATGTGACGCTGCCGCATCTGACCTTAACCCGCGCACGTCCGGGGGGGGAGAAGATATCTGCCCCCCCTGCGGTTTTTCCTACTTTGCCGCCATACTAATCGGGTTAGCAAGGCTAAACCTCGCATGGCTGCTCATTGGTCTTTTCCGCATATCCTCAGAAATGTTTGACCCTGGGTCATCTCAAGTCAGGTCACCAGGTCATGCGAAGTGACCCAACATCCCTCGGAGTTCTAAGTGGCATCACTCCCACAATAATTTGGCGATTGATTTCAAACTTATATCACGTCATGATCTTATCAAGGACTATAATATGTATATCACGGTTTTTTTGTAGCATTGACCTGAGGCCAGGTCGCGGCCATGGCTTCCCCATTATAGGCCTATGGTAAAATATACAAATGTTTCCTGGTTACATATTTGCTCTCGGAATGACCTCCAACGGTTATGGCGTGTAGTTCAAAGCTATTCTCAATGTCACCGCGGACATTTTTGCTCGGTGACCTCACCAAGGTCAGCTGAGGTCACCTGGAATCACTCGCACATTTCTGCGCATTATATCGCACTGCATTGAGCTAGAAGGCTGAAATTACCATCATTGTGCTTGTATTGCCAAGATGTGTCGATTGATATATCACATGACCTCCTTAGTATACCACATGACCTTGACCTGAGGTCATAGTTTCGGTGAACCATCTGTTGACCTGACCTTAAATTACACAGCGTATGTCGATAGCACATTTCAGGGGCTGTCGAATAGCATTTGCAGTTTGTTTCTATCTGTTACAGGTCCTGAGATATGTGCCAATATCTGAGGGTCCCACCCGATCTGGTCGAATTTGACATATGATGACCCAGTGACCTAAATATTGACCTGAGCGAGAAAATGACCGAAATACTTTCGATAGAGCTTGTCACCACCTATCCAACGCCGTTTTCGGTTTGTCGCTACCTAGCATCGTTCTGGAGATCTTAGGGGGGGGGGCAGACATCTGCCCCCCCCCCCGGACATGCGAAGTTGGCGCGGACCGCCGGACGTGCGAGTGTTAAGGGTCTTGTATCTGAGCAAGTTGAGAATGAAGTGTGCCATGTGTCCGCGTAGGCCTATTTTGTGGAGTTTGTGCGTCAGTGCGGACTTGTGTACTCGGTCGAATGCGGCAGTGACGTCTAAGTATGCAGCTATTGTTGTATGTTTAGTGCGTAAACTACTTTTGATGTCGTGCACTTGCCTAATGCGATTGCTTGTGGTTGATTATTGATGCTGGAAGACGCACTGAAGGAACGCACAGTTGTTGGAATCCGTCCTTATTTTGGAGGCTCCAGCTTGATTTTTTTCGGATACCGATCCGGTGTTTGTGGTCACATTGTGCTTACATGTGGCCCTAGACGCCAATTTTGGGGAGCCTCGACGGGACTACCGATGGGAATTGTGGGTCCCGAGCGCGATATTGGGGGGGTCGGTTCGAGTTTGTGGGACGCGTTGTATTTAGGTGTGGCCCCAACGCAATTTTGGCGGTTCCTGTTGCAAATTTTCGAGCCTCGGAGCGAGTTTTCCGGGGGACGCCGTATTTATTTGGAGACCCATGCGCGAATTCTGGTGGACCGACGCGAATTTCGGTGGCCCCAGCGCGATTTTTGAGGCCCCGGCACGATTCTTGGGAGCTTATCCCTCTCAGGATAGAGGGGGCATTTACCCCTTTCAGATATAGCACTGCGGCCACTGAAGGTTTTTTTGTCCCAGAGTGACATTCCGGTTAAGGATTGATTTTTGGGGCAGCTGCAACCTTCGGACCCCGGCGCGACTTTCTGGGCCTCCAGTGTGATTTTCAAGTGCTGCGATGCGACTTTTTTTTAGTCCAATGTGATCTTTTGGGCCCCGACGTAATTTTCTTGGATCCCTAGCGAGAGCTATAGCGGCCTCGACACTTTTTGGGGGTCCAATGCGTTTTGGTTGCTTTTGGCGTCATTGTTGGCCTCCCAGAATGATTATTCATGTCCAGATTGTTTTTCGTTGTTCCGGCTTCATTTGTTTTGGTCCCAATGAGACTGTTGGTGCACGGTACGACCTGTCGTGCCCCTGGCATGATTTTCGTGGTCCGGGCGTGAAATTTTGGTACCCCCAGGCTCAGCGTAATTTTCGGGGGCCCCGGCCGGATCTTTTGGGGCCCATATCGTGATTTTAAAATACCCCGACACGACTCCTACTATTTCTTAGGGTCTTTATTTTGCAAATTATAGACCTGTCGCGTCTTAAGGGTCTCGTCTCATTTCCTAGAGCCTTTTTACCGGTTTTCGACGTCTCCTTGTGTGTCCTACCTTCCTCCAT
This sequence comes from Ashinkailepas kermadecensis, assembly GCA_034440615.1. NCBI lineage: Eukaryota > Metazoa > Arthropoda > Thecostraca > Neolepadidae > Ashinkailepas > Ashinkailepas kermadecensis. The sequence goes on from JAOTOM010004242.1 coordinate 226,171, forward strand.
ATTCAATGGTCCTCCTCTCTCGTCTTGGAGGGCCTCATCTTGCATTCTGGGGCCCCTTTAACATGGCATGGGGCTTCCTCTCATCTTCGAGGGGCATTATCTGCCACATTAGGGGCCTCCTGCCACGCCTCGTGGGCGTCCTCCTTTATCCTGGCAAAGCCTTACCCGGCTTGAGGGATCTTAAATTTTGGAAACCTCACCTCTTTTCATACCTGCTACCACTCCCATCTTAAGGGCCCCCTCTCATATCCTGGGAACTCTTTCCGGTCTTAGGGGCCTCATTTGGTCCTGGATACCTACTCCTTGAGGGACTCCTCTCGAGTCCGACAGGGGCCTCATTTCTCTTCTAGGGGCCTTCTTTTCCAAATTAGGGGCCTCCTCTCACGTCTTGGGGGCCTCCTGCTCTGCGTGTGGATTCGATCTTTACCCATCTTAAGGGTGGTCTCTTATCTCCTGGTGGACTCTTCTTCTCTCCCAGGCGCCTCCTCTGCCAAATTACTGGCAACCTTTCGTATATCAGTGGCCTTGTTATTTCCCGGGGACCTTCTCGCCGTCTTCGAGCCTTTTTTTCCGCCTGGGAGCCATTTCTCTTATCCAATGGCCTTTCTCTCCTATTTTAGGGGCCTCCTCGTTCATCATGGGGTCTCATTTCCAATCTTGTGTCGTTCTCTTCCGAATTAGGTGCCTCCTGCCACGTCTCTGGATCATCCTTTTGTATCTCGGTGGAACCTCACCCGTTTGGGGCCTGCTTTTACGTCTCCGAAACCTCATCTCATATCCACTGGCTTCCTTTTTCGTCTTAGGGCCTCCTCTCATATTCTGGGGCCTCCCTTCCGGTATTGGGGCCTCCTTTGCAATCCTGGTTTCCTCCGTGCCATTTTTGACACTCTCTTGATTTCTGGGGACTCCTACCCTCTCCTAGGTGACTAGGTGACTAGGTGACCTCTCCTAGTCCTAGATCTTCTCTTCTAGGGTCCTCCTCTTCCAAAATATGAGCCTCATCTGGCTGGTCTCGGTGGCCTTCTCTCATTCCTGCGGAGACCTTCTTACCCGTCTTGGGGCCCCTCTTGCGTCCGGAGAAATCTCCCCTATCATGTCTTAATTTTATATTGCAGGGCATCCTCTTCCGTCCTGGGGGCCTCGTTTTTCAAATTAAGAATATCCTGCCACCCATCGGAAGCCTTTTCGTCTAACCTGGGCGGCTTCTTGCCCGTATTGGTGGCATCCTTTCCGTCCTGAGGGCCTCCTTTTCGTACTGGGGGCCTCCTTTTCGTCCTGGGGGCCACCTCCCAATCTCTGTTCTACGTCTTAGGGGCCTCTTTTTCGTCCTAAAGACATAAAGACATAAAAGATCAGTGCAACTATGAGCCACAAGGGCCCTTCTTGGTTGCACTTGGTACACTGAACCAGTTGCCCACCAAATCTGTCAATCAACCCACCCTGGAATACAGAAAAACAAGCCCCCTATTCTTATAATGATTGTCTATGCCGTTTTTAAAGATGTTCAGTGTGTTGCTACTGACAATTGTTCCTGGAAGCTGGTTCCAGTGTTCTATTACCATGTTGGTGAAGAAAGACTGTCTTAACTTTGTCCTGCTGTTATTAACTTTAATTTTGAATTGATGACCTCTAATTGCACCATTTCTATTAAATTCAAACATTTCCCTTAGATATCCCTGCCCCTGACCATGAACAAATTTAAAAACCTCGATGAGATATCCTCTCAGCCTTCTATATCTAAGTGAAAACATATTCAATTTCTTCAATCTTTCCTCATATGCCAGGTTGCCTATACCATTAACCATTTGTGTTGCCCTCTTTTGTACTCTCTCTAAAAGCCAACAATCTTTCTCATAACTAGGGGACCAAGCTTGGACACAGTATTCCAAATGTGGCCTGACATATGCACAGTAAAGCTTCCTGATGACCTCCTCACTTTTGTATGACACATTCCTCTGTATCGCCCCAAGCATTCTTAGTGCCTTCTTCCTGGCTTCTTTGGTCTGTTCTGATGCCCCCAATTTTGTATTCAAAATAACACCTAAGTCCTTCTCCTGCTCAGTCACAGATAGTACTTGGCCATCCATCAAGTATGGCGCCTTCATATGCTGCCTACCTACAAGCATGACTTTGCACTTATCAAAATTAAACTTCATTTGCCATTTTTCGGACCACTTCACAAGCTCGTCTAAGTCGTTCTGCAGCAAAACCTGCTCATTGTGCCCTGTTATTGCCCTAAAGATCTTCAAATCATCCGGAAATTTCAAAACCTTACTGCTCAGGCCACATTCAATGCTATTCACAAATATAATGAACAACAGTGGCCCCAGTACCGACCCCTGAGGGACTCCACTAAGAACATTTTGCCATGATGACTTTGTACCATTAAGCATCACTCTCTGCTGTCTATCTGAAAGCCACAACTCAATCCATTTTAGGATGCTACCTGCAATGCCATGGACCTGAAGCTGCATCATTAACCGTTTATGGGGTACCTTGTCAAAGGCCTTACTAAAGTCAAGATATGCTACATCAACCTGATTTCCCTGATCAAATTGTTCTGTAGCAAAATTTAAAAAGTCCAAGAGATTTGTGAGACACGATCTCCCTTTTCTAAACCCATGTTGAGTATCTTGAATCAATCCGTTTCCTTCCAGAAAACTAACTATTCTATCTTTGATAATTGATTCGAGTACCTTGCAGACTAGGGATGTAAGGCTTACTGGCCTATAATTTTCAACTTTCCCTCTTTCTCCTTTCTTGAAAATAGGAACTACATTTGCCCTTTTCCAATCTGTTGGAATTTCATTTTGTGAAACTGATCTACGAAATATTATACTAAGTGGAATTGCCAGTTCCTTTTCAGCTTCCCGCAATACCCTAGCATAAATTCCATCAGGTCCTGCTGCCTTGTTTGGCTTTATTTTTATGATATAATTGAAAACAACATCACTATCAATGAAATCAACATTGTGTATCTGATCACCTGTCACTGAACTGTGGTTCACGGTTCCTCCACTGTAAACACTGATTTAAACTGCTTGCTCAGCTCCTCAATCATCTCACCATCCTCACTCAATATAGTGCCATTTACTTCCAGTGGACCAATTGTGCTTGAAACTTTACTTAGCTTGTAGAAACTAAAGAACTTTTTACTGTCCCCATTACAGTTCCTAGCCAAATCCAATTCTTTTGCCCGCCTTGCTGCTCTGGTTTTCTGCTTCACAGCATCTCTAGCTTTTTGATACGACCTTAGATTTACGACATTTGAAGCTTCCTTAAATACTCTAAATGCATCTTTCTTAGCCTTAATTGATCTCCTCAAATCTGGTGTAAGCCATGCTGGCTTTCCTACACTTCTTTTGCGCCTTTGCTTTTGGGGGACATGTCTAATCTGAATTTCCCTCAAGTAAGATTTGAACTTTTCCCACATTTCACAGGCATTTAAATAAAAAAATTATTCTTCCCATTGTATGGCACTTAAAGCCTCTCTCATGGAGTCAAAGTCTGCCCTGTTAAAATTTGGAATCTTTGCCAAGTTATCCTTGATTGTCCCTGCTATTTGTACCTTAAATCTCACTATGTTATGGTCACTTCTTCCCAGAGTTTCTCCTACAGTCAAGTCTTGAACTAAATCACTTAAATCTGAGAAGACAAGGTCCAAGAATGAGCCCTGCCTGGTTGGTTCCATTACAAACTGGTGTAAGAACAAGTCCTCTTCAAGGCATTTCCTAAACAGTTTACATGATGGGGAGCCAACACCAACATGTTCATATCCTTTTAGATTAAAGTCACCAAGAATAAGGCATTTCCTCTGAAAGTTTCTACTGATTTCCTCACAAATCACCTTATCGAGCTCCAGTTGCTGAGAATGTGGCAAGGTTCCTGATCGATACAAAGCTCCAATCCTCAGTTTATTGCTATTGCCTCTTCCCACAGCAACATCAAGCCAAATGGACTCCACAGACACATTTTTTACCCCATCTGCTACTTTCTGAGAACTGTATAAACTATTCACATAGAGCATTACACCACCCCCTTTCACTGCTGGACCCCTATTGCATGACAACATATTGTATCCCTGGATCTCATAGTCCTGCAAGTTATCCCCAAAATATCCCTCACTGACCCATGCCTCAGTAATGCAAACAAAATCTGGTTTCTCCTCAGCAACATAACACTTGAACTCATCAAATTTGGATCGAATGCTCTGAGCATTAAGCATCATACACTTAACAAAAGTTCCATAACCCTCTTTGGCTTTTTCATGTTGAGTAGCTCTATCATCTCTGGATGAGCTACCACTCTGCCCCCTTGATCTACTGCTACCCCTATTTGCTGACTGTGAGGTGTTTGCAAGACCTCTCTCTCTATCAGCTACATCCCCCCATGACCTGCCTAGTTTCCCTGTTTCCTAATGAGAGCCTCCTCATACCTATTGCTGAGCAATTCAACTCCTCTCTTGCTCAAATGTAACCCATCTAATGCAAACATTTCAGTCCTCCCCCAGAAATCCCCCCAGAAATCCAAGAACCCCACCCCAAGTTCCTTACAAATCTTGGCCACCCTGGTATTCAGCCCAATGGCCCTCGAGTACCACTCTATGCTTGCCTTAACCATAGGGAGGATGGATGTTACCATTCCTCGTTTCCTACTCACAGCTAACCTACCTATCAAAGCCCTATACTCTTGCATTGTTTCCTCTGTTTTTGCTTTTCCTACATCATTTACACCAACCTGCACAATTACTGTTGTGCTCTCTCCACTACCCTTCATCACTCCTTCTATCCTATCACCAACATCCTTTACCTGGGCCCCTGGGTAGCAAACACGAGTCCGTTTGTTGGGGTTCCTGCTACAAAAAGTACGGTCCATGTACCTCACTCTTGAGTCCCCTATAACTAAAACTTCCCCCTCTCTACCATCAGCTGCCTGGTCGTTCCTCCCTTCCTCCTTAGCAGCATTTCTATCTCTCTCTTGCAGTACCTCAAATATATTATTAGTTTCAATGCCTTTGTCAATTTTCCTTAAAGCTAGTCTCGTACTCTGGCGTCTATCTACTTTCCACTCTCTACTGTCATGGTCTATACTATCTCCACCCCTATCACTCCTAGACTCCTGCACCTGGCTTGCCTGGCTGACATTTCCTATGGTGGGCCCTGCCACCAAACACTTCAGACGCTCCACCTCCCTTGCTAACATATCTACTTTCTTACTCAAGTCCCCAATGACTACAATACACTTACACTTCCCACAGTCACCTTGCATTTTTTTTTTTTTTATATATAATTTAAATAAAGTTATCCCGACTCACCAGCTACAAACTCCAACTAAACCAAACTTAGATAAAAAAAAGCCTAGATACCTTTGCAATTACACCAGTATATTGAAAATATACCTAGTGGTAATTTAAGCTCACTATTTTAGTCCTAAGCTCTATCTTAAACTTAAACACCAAAAGGACACCGACTTATTCCTCTACACTACAGAAACCTAAGCCACGAGACCGCGCCAATCGTCTACAAAGCGTTCACGTGGCTGATCGATAATTCTAGAAGCTACCTCGTGTAATTTAAGCTCACTATTAATCTTAAAGTCTATCTTAAACTTAAACACCAAGCGGACGCAGACTTATTCCTCTATGCTAACAGAAACCTAAGCCACGTGGCCGCTCCACCCGTCTACAAAGCGTCCACGTGGCCGATCGATAATTCTAGAAGCTAAAAATCTGCTCGTTAAAAAGAAACTTATGAGATAAAACTATGCAAATATATGCACAGAAGTAATTGCTAAATACCTACCACCAGCTGCAAACTCCAACTAAACCAGACTAAACACTAATATAATCAAAAACCTAGATACCTATACAATAACACCAGGACAAGAAGATATACCTAGTGTAATTTTAAACACACTATTTTAGTCAACTCTATTTTAAACTTAACCACCAAAAAAAACAAACAAAAAAAAACAAACTTATTCCTCTGCACTACAGAAACCTAAGCCACGAGGCCACGCCACCCATCTACAAAGCGTCCACGTAGCCGATGGATAATTCTAGAAGCTACCTAGTGTAAGTTAAGCTCACTATTTTAATCTTCAACTAAAACACCAAGCAGACACAGGCTTATTCCTCTATGCTAACAGAAACCTAAGCCACGTGGCCACTCCACCCTTCTACAAACGTACAGGTGGCCGATCGATAATTATAGAAGCTTAGAATACCTAGGCTAAGTCTAATATACTCAAGTTAAACAATATAACCGCTCTTTCTTAACCTAGGCCTGCAATAGAACAAATCCTCCCTCCACTAACCACCTGTGCCCAATCTTTTACTCACGATTTTCCCTCGTCACGGCAGCGCAAAAACACGTCCGCTCGCGACGAGGGCAGAGCAGTCCTGGGGGCCTTCTCCTAATCTCAGCTGTTTGGTGAGGAGAAACGTGATTTGTTGTTGCAGATCGTCGAGGGTGGCTGCTACTGGTGATTTCGGTGGCCTGTAGATAGTCCCGAGAACAAACGGCGATTTTCCTGAAAACCGCAGCCACAAAACTTCCACATGCGAATCGGTGGATGGGACCGGCAAAATTTCTGCCTGCATACAATTTTTGTAAATTACGCATACGCCACCACCATTGGTTTTACGATCCCGGCGCTCCACGACATAGCCCGGGAAAAGTAAAAATCGAGTGTCGGTATCATCGTTGATGAAAGTCTCGCCCACGCACAGAATGTCCAGCGCGTTATTTCTCAGCAGGATTGATACGTCGTCGATAGATGGCATTAGGTGGTTGACGTTGAGGTATGCCACCTTGATGCGACACTCCGGCTGTGTGACGGCTGGCTGGTCGCGACGGCGTGCCGTCTGCCGGACGGTGAGTCTGGTTGGGATGGTCAGAGTTCGGTCCGCGGGAGCCGGGCGGCATCCAACGGCACGTGGCACGCGGCCGCGCCGCAGTTGGCGGCGGCGGCCGGCACGGCTGCCTCGGTGCGTGCGCCGGCACGGGGCTGGGGAGGGGGTGACCCATTTCCCGGCCGAGAGCGCTGGCCCACGTGACAGCGCCCCGGCAGCGCCAGCCGACCAGGAGCGCGGCGGTGACGTCACCTGCCACGCTGGACGGAGCAGCGGCCGCCGCGACTGGCCAGCCACGAGGTCACAAACGGTTGAGTGTTGAGCCGGGTGGTAGAAGACGGAGGCGTGTGACGTCAGCAGAAATCTCGCTGCTGATTTGCGGGGCGAGGTCCACTGGAAGCGGTAGAATGGGGGATGGGGGCGACAAAGCCCAGCCAATTCGGACGGCTCAGCATCTGTAGGTAAAATAGGGTACAAGTCGACAAAATTATGCCGTATAGGGGCACTGCATGCGGTCGAAAGTCACGGATCTGGAACCAGCACTGTCTAAACCGGGTCTCAGCACAGTTTCAGCACGCTACACCACCGATGACCACTGAAATAATATTAAAAACCCGGAGCTATCACAAAGCCGGCCGCCATAGCCAGGCGCGCGAGCACGAATACATGCCATGGGCAGGGGCGTCGATTTGTATCCTTTTGCGGGGGCCATGGCCCCCCAATGCTGATCTTGGCCCCCCCCCCAAATGTTGATTTGGGCCCCCCCAATAACCCATGCTGTTTTTATGCTGATAAAAAGCTAAAGGAAAAAAAGAAGAAAAACACTGTGTTAGGTACATAGCAAACTTAGTTGATGTTAACCAGCACATTTTGTACTGAAAAAGAACAGATTTGGATTAGATAGTGGACTGAGTATCCAACTTTTGCTACACAATTCAAAATTATGTGCAAAAAAAACAAAATAGCTAGATTTCCCTCCACTGTGGAAGGAAAACTTACAGCATACAATGTTAAGATTCGATGATGATGCATTTTAAACCTGATTGTCTTTTTAAAAAATGTTAAGCCACAAAACAACAATTGGATTATCATACTGATGTTTGTACACGCCACCACATGCATATGAGCTTAAACAGGAAAAAATCCATTCTTAATTTCCAGTCATTGTCAAACTTGCATTGTCCAGTGAACAATAATGACAATCATCATTCAGATTGTGGATATGCAAACTATAATTATCTTCAGCAGCCCACCTGTCACACCATCAGCTTGATATTTACCTAGGTACCTACCTACATGCCCAATGACAATGCATGCATTAAATATTGATATGGGGAAAAACGAGAGCCATGTGTGGGCAAATCTGCCAGCTTATGATACCATGACAGATAAAAGTCAGCAAGAAGTTGCATGACCACTGCATTATAATTGGTATTCCTAAAATAATAAAAAAGAAAGCTGTGGCTCACATGACTTTTAAGCACACCTTACAGTCATACAAGACCAATGCTATACAAGAAATAGCCCTGACAAGACCAATGTCTCGTACTCCGCAAAAACACCATTATTAAACGCCGCAAAAATACCATTATTTTAAAAGGTACACCAAAGTTCGCATTCAAACCTTTATGACATCGCAGGTTTTTATTCGTATATTGCAGAAATTGGAAGAATCAGGCAAGTTTCAATTTCACTGCACATGGGTGGGGGAGTGATTTTTTTTAGGCGTACCGGACCACAGAGGTCATTTGCGCCACCTTTGAAGCGATTACGTTACATGTCTGACTATAAAAGCGGTGTTTGCGATCAAGGTGCAGGCATGTGGACGTTTACGTAAAGGGAATTTTACGTTATATGTGATATTTTAGGCGCTGAAGGCGGGGCTAGGATGGGGACATCCCCCTAATGTCTAGATGGCAGGGGCGTCGATTTGTATCCTTTTGTGGGGGCCAGGGCCCGACCAATGTTGATCTTGGCCCCCCCCCCATGTTAATTTGGGCCTCCCAATAACATATGCTATTTTTATGCTGATCAAAAAAGTTGAAGGAAAAAAGAAGGAAAACACCATCCTAGGTACATAGAAAATGTAGTTGATGTTAACCAGCACATTTTGTAATGAAAAAAAAAACAGATTTGGGTTAGATAGTGGACTGAATCTCCACCTTTTGCTACAAAATTCAAAATGGTGCGCACAAAAACCAATTGTCATTGTCAAACTTGCATACAATCCAGTCCCGTGAACAACAATCAGTTATCATTGAGAGTGTGGATATAAAATCTATAATTAACCTCAACAGCCCACTCATCACACTATCAGCTTGATATTTACCTGGTACCTAGGCATCTAGGTACATGCTACAGAAAGACTTAGAAGAGCTTGTGAAGTGGTCCAAAAAATGGCAGATGAAATTAAATTTTGATAAGTGCAAAATCATGCATGTATGCAGGGGCGCCGATTTGTATCCTTTTGTGGGGGCTATGGCCCCACCAATGTTGATCTTGCCCCCCCAATGTTGATTTGGGCTCCCCCAATAACCTATGCTATTTTATGCTGATAAGAAAGCTAAAGGGAAAAAAATGAAAAACCCCATGCTAAGTAGAAACATTGATGTTAACCAGCACATTTTGTACTGAATAGAAACAGATTTAGATTGGATAGTGGACTGACTCTCCACCTTTTGCTGAAAAATGTAAAATTGTGTGCAAAAACAAACAAAATAGCTGGAATTCCCTCCACTGTGGAAGTACAACTTACATCTTTCTGGGTTGGCTGGTTGGTTATTTGGGTTTACGGCCGCATTGACTGCGTTGGTCATACAGCGCCCATCCAACTTTTCTTGTTCCCACCTTAAAGCACAATAATACCCAAAAGTTTCCGAAAAAATTTACAACCATGTTCACAAAAAAAATATAATTTTGTATTCCAAATCAGCTTAGGTTAGGTTAGGCTCGGTTAGGTTTCTTGTTTAAGGTTGATAATTTTCAGAAAATAAATTAAGTGACATTTTATTTAGTTTAATTTTTTGTTCTCAAAAGATAGGTTATGGTAGGCTAGGTTAGGTTTTGTTGCACTAAAAAAAACATTTATGTTTATACTATGTTCCCGAACTCAAAGCCTTTTTGGCATTATTTTGCTCACAACCTGAAAAGTAAGCACGGAAAATAAGTGGGTCCAATCATCTTAGTCACCTTCATAAACATGGTATTCTGCATATTTTTTGTTTGTTTTAAAGGAAAAAAAGAACACCTTAGACCGCAAGGTTACCAAATGTTTTGCAATTTTTGGGGGAAACTTTTTTGGACTTTTTTAAAAAAAGTTTTCCAACTTGAAAAACCTAAACCAACCTAACTTAACCAAACCTAACCCATTTGCTTGCTATATGGAGGCAAATGTGTGTACAAACTTGTCTTTTCACCACCTTAAAGCACAATAATACCGATTTGGCTAAGGCCTAGGTTAGGCTAGTCTAGTTGTTTACCTTGGAAAAATTGTTCAATCATTTTCAAAAATAAAATAAAATCGGAAATTTTCCTTCAAAAGCAGCTGACATTAGGTTCGGGTAAGTTGGGTTCGGTTGTTCAATTTAGAACATTTTCAGAATATATCTTGCTTAATTTTTGTTTCTATTTTTTTCTCCAAAGCAGGGGTGTCGATTTGTATCGATAGACACTAGCGCGTATTAAATGTCACAAATCGTGATGGGCGTTCCTCAGAACATCCAAAGGAAAAATTCTAGTTACAGAAATTCCAGCGCCTAAAGTCTAAATTTGAGGTTACAGTGACAAATGTGACTGAGGTAAGACATTTGTGGTGCAATTGCGCGCAGTGTTTAATCCGGATGCCAATCTCATGTGACGTCGTACTGATTCGTTTTTTGTACTTCGCACATTCTGATGTATCTGCGGATTGGTGTGATTTTAAATAGTGAATAAATAGCTTGCTGATATTTAATTCCCAAAGCAACAGTAGTTGAAGAAGTTGGCAGGTAAGCTTGAAAAAGTCCAGTCCATGCTTTTTTCTGATTTGTGCTCAGGGTTTCCATGCTATTATCACATAACTACCACGTTTGTCGTCAAGAAGAGCTGTTTTTAGTTTACTTATATTAATATTTTCATTCCACTGCTCTTAGTGCCCTTTCTGCCCAGGATTGGGGCACCTAGTGTTGCATTTCCGTCCAGGGGTTGGCACACCTTTCGGTAAATTTACAGCTTCAGGTAATTCCTGATTTTTTTTCCATGCAATGTTTAGGAATGTGATGAACATGATGTTACTGCTCATTTTGGTAAATTTGTGTTTTAAGGTGTTTTATGAATTCGTGGAATGTATCATTTCAATGCAATGTTTATGAATGTGACTCAGATGATGGGACCACTCATTTTCTATACAAATGCCTACATTTCAGGTTGTGAGCAAAATAACACCAACAAAAAGCTTTGAATTGGGTGACATTGGGTAAAGTATTGTTTTTTTAAATACAAAAATGCAACATAACCTAACCTAACCTAGCTTAACCTCCCCTTGGAGAAAAACAACACCAAAACATCAAGTTGTACAAATTTCAAGCAATGTATTTATTTTTACAATTAAAAAATGTAACCCAACTTAACTTAATCTAACATAACCTGCTTTTAGAGAAAAAAGATCTATTTCTTTCAAATTTTGGAACAATTTTTGCAGCGCTGTATAACCAATGCAGTTGATGCTCCCAAAAACCCAAATAACTAACAATTTTTGCAAAACATTTCGAACTTAAACACTTAAACTAATCTAACATCACCAAACATAGCCCATTTGTTTGCTTTATGGAGGCAAATGTGTAATAACTTGCCTAGTTACCACCTTAAAGCACAATAATTCTGGTTAGATTAGGTTGGGTTAGGTTTTTTCATTTGCAAAATTTCAAGACAATAAATTCCTATATATTTTACCAATCTTGTTTTTGTAGTTGCTTTCTCCTAGGTCAGGTTACGCTAGGTTACGTTAGGTTATGTTGAATTTGTAATGTATTTATTTTAATTGCTATGTTACTAACTCCAAGCCCATTTTTAATGTTATTTTGCTCACAACCTGCTCACAACCACAAGCATTTGCACAGAAACTGAGTAGTGCCATCAGCTTAGTGACATTCATAAACATTGCATTGGAAATTTAAATTAAAAAATATTAATAAAACACATAAAAGCACAAATTTAATGTTCTTTCTTCTGCAAATGCATGCCTTTCAATTGGGAGTAAAAAATAACACCAAAAAAGGGTGTGGAGTAAGGAAATATAGCATGCAAATAATGTTCAAGATGTATGATAACCTTAGCTAACATAGTTCAACTTCCCATACAAGAAATTAACTGTTTTTAATTTAAATTTTCTAGGCATTTTCTCAAATATTTTCAACTTAAAAAACCTAACCTAAGCTAGCCTGAACCGTTTATTATTTTTTTTGTAGAAAATAATTAACAAAAATTATTTACCAACAAATGATTCTTTTTATAACTTACAACAAAAGCATAACCTAACCTGACAAACCTAACCCCTTTGTATGCTTCATGGAGGTAAAATGTGTGTAAAACTTGTCTTGTGGTTACCTTAAACTGTGATAATGCCTGGCTTTTTGGGCAATTTTTCAGCTCATGGTACTCTCTGACTTCTTTGAATTTCTTTTTTTAATGCATTGTTTGTTAATGTGCTGAACATGATGTAACCGCTCATTTCCTCTGCAGATGCACACTTTTCAATTGTGAGGAAAAATAACATGGAAAAGGGGGCTTGGATTTGAGTAATATAGGATGAAAAATAATGTTCAGATAAAACAAACATGTAACCTAACCTAACCTAGCCTAGACTTCCATGCAAGAAATGATTATTTTTATGCACAATTCCCCCCCCCAAAAAAAAAAAAAATTTGTTCTCAAACATTTTCAACTTAAAAAGTCTAACATAACCTAATCTAGCTTCAACCGTTTTTGAAGACTTTTTTATTTACTAACTTACAACAAAAGCCTAGCCTAACGCAACTAGGCAAAACCTAGCTCCTTTGAATGATTCGTGGAGGTAAAATGGGTGTAAAACCTGTCTTGTGGTTACCTTAGACTGCAATAATATCTCTTTTTGTGCTTCCTGGTGCACGTGATGAACCTCCATCTGCATGCTGCATGAGAGCATTGCACTTATTGCTTCACAAAGAACAATAACATGTTGAAAGTACTATATTTTCAGGAATGGAATCCTATGCTGATAACATTTTCTGAGTTATAAATTTGCAGATCAGATCTACATCATTTGTGTTAATAAATATGAGAAATTCATAGAAATGCATACACCGGTTTGTGGACAAGAATTTATTCTGATGATTTCTGATGTATTGTAAAATGACAAATTTTCATGATGGAAGCAGGCAAAGTTAAAATACTTATATCTCAATAAGTGGTCAGTTCACTAACAAGACAGCAAATTCACTCAAATAGCACTCAAAATGCCAGGCGGCCCACTCTTTTTGCAAGTTTAAAATACATGACAGTGCTTTCTTGAATCATGTTTAAAGCACATGAAGGAAATGTATTGCTGACACTTTTTAGGAACTGATGTGTGTAACGTTAATTAGCATTTCTAATGTCCTGATGTTTGTACACAAAATATAGCTCACTATTCTAAATAGCATGGGAAGTATGATGCCATATATCATGGCTAATTTATGTTCAAACTGTTCTGCAGCAGATTCCCTGCATTGTTACTTAGTTATTTTAGCTTTAGGGCACAGACCATGTTGATCACATAGCTCCCTGCATTGCTGTTAACTGATATATCAGTATGTTTGCAAATTCACTTATGAGTGAATCCATACCATTCTCACTGGGGTATAAAAGCTACATTATAACATTGCTTCTACAATGCATATAACAGAAACCCATCTCGATTGTCCTACTTACTCAGGACACCATAGAAGTCAGTGAAGCCAATGAAAACCATAGAAGTCAATGAAAATGTTACTTCATCCCCTGTATTGTTAATGGAAACAAGTCTCTTGAACCATATGTTATGTCCTTCACAGTGTTGCTCCATCCACATCCAACTCCAACCCTGACCAAACTTCAGGAACTCATCCATCTCCAAAGCAGTCTGTTGAAGAAGGTATGTATTGCAGCATAACTACTGTGACCGGAATTCCATGGTATCCATGTTGTCTTACAATCCATCCTTGCTGATCCATGTAGCAGATGTTTGACTTTCCTCAAACTGTCTGGATAACTGGGGAGTTGAAATCACATGTGAGTGATGAAACAGATGAACTATTCCTGGATTCTTATGTTGCATCATTGCATGGCACAGTGACATACCGAATGGGGGGGGGGGGGAATTGTGGGCAGTTTCCTCACCCCCCCCCTCCTGATAGGTTGTGGGGCCCCCAAGAATCCGCCGAGCTTAGGAAAAAAATGCGCTATGCTCCCTAAAAATTTCACTCGGTCCACCAAAAATCGCACCGGGACTCAGAAAAATCACTTTGGGGGCCCCCAAACGTAGCGCAGGGGCCCCGATAATGACGCTGGGGCCTCAAAAGTTTGCACCTGGGCCCCTGAAAATCACGTTGGGGCCGCAAACAAGTCGTGCGGGATTCAAGAAAGTCACGACGGGGGCCACAAACGGTCGGGCCGGGGCCTCCTGAAAATCACGCCGAGACTGGGGTACTAAGAATTATCACCCGGGCCCCTGAAAATCACGCCAGAGGCCTGACAGGTCCCACCGGGGCTCTAAAAGTCTCGTTGAGATCACCCAACAAATGAAGCCGGGTAAATGAAAAACAGTCCGGACACGGAAAATCAATCTGGGATCTCAACAATCGCTCCAAAAGCCCACAAAACTTGTTGGGCCCCCACAAACGTGTCGTAGCCACCGCAAGGGATCCCAACAGGTGATGACGGGGCCCCAAAAAATCGCACTTAGACAAAAAAAATTCACGCCGCTTCTCTTGAAAACCTCACTGGGGCCAAAACGTCGTGCCGGAGCCCCACAAGTTGCAGCTGGCTTCCCAAGTACCAATATATGCCCGGAATGTCACCTTGCGGACGGAAAAATTGCGTCAAAGATCCACAAAATAAGAAGTCGTCGGACGCCGGAAAAGAAACCTGTTTGGGCACCGGAAAAAACGCACCGAGAGCCAGAAGAATCGTACCGGGTTCAAAAATAGCCTGCAGGGGGGTTATAAAAATAGACTTCACCACAAAAACCACAAGGAGACTCCATCGAATCGACCAGAGCACCGGAAAATTAAGAATGGGTCCCGAAAGAAAATTATCCGAAGGGCCTTTCTACTCTCGATCGTGCAATCTGCGGGAAAAAAAACGTTGAGCAGCCGCAGTGGCGTACTAAAGGGAAAATTCCCCTCCCTAACGTTAGGCACCAAGGAAATACTTTCACCCATCGTCATCACCGTTCAGGTCTGCTGTGCTCTGATGCTTCATCAATGCCGGTGTGTTTTAGCCTGCATCTGATCGCTGAAGTATTTTTATTTAAGCCGGTGTGTTGATTTTCTTGAATCCCGGCACGACTTGTTTGCGGCCCCAACGTGATTTTCAGGGGCCCAGGTGCAAACTTTTGAGGCCCAGGCGTCATTATCGGGGCCCCTGCGCTACGTTTGGGTGCCCCCAAAGTGATTTTCTGAGCCCCGGTGCGATTTTTGGTGGGCCGAGTGAAATTTGTAGAGAGAATAGCGCATTTTTTTCCTAAGCTCGGCGGATTCTTGGGGGCCCCACAACCTATCAGGAGGGGGGGCGGTGAGGCAACTGCCCACAATTCCCCCTCCCCATTCGGTATGTCACTGTGCCATGCAATGATGCAACATAAGAATCCAGGAATAGTTCATCTGTTTCATCACTCACATGTGATTTCAACTCCCCAGTTATCCAGACAGTTTGAGGAAAGTCAAACATCTGCTACATGGATCAGCAAGGATGGATTGTAAGGCAACATGGATACCATGGAATTCCGGTCACAGTAGTTATGCTGCAATACATACCTTCTTCAACAGACTGCTTTGGAGATGGATGAGTTCCTGAAGTTTGGTCAGGGTTGGAGTTGGAGGTGGATGGAGCAACACTGTGAAGGACATAACATATGGTTCAAGAGACTTGTTTCCATTAACAATATAGGGGATGAAGTAACATTTTCATTGACTTCTATGGTTTTCATGGGCTTCATTGACTTCTATGGTGTCCTGAGTAAGTAGGACAATGGAGATGGGTTTCTGTTATATGCATTGTAGAAGCAATGTTATAATGTAGCTTTTATACCCCAGTGAGAATGGTATGGATTCACTCATAAGTGAATTTGCAAACATACTGATATATCAGTTAACAACAATGCAGGGAGCTATGTGATCAACATGGTCTGTGTCCTAAAGCCCAAATAACTAAGTAACAATGCAGGGAATCTGCTGCATAACAGTTTGACCATAAATTAGCCATGATATATGGCATCATACTTCCCATGCTATTTAGAATAGTGAGCTATATTTTGTGTACAAACATCAGGACATTATAAATTTTAATTAACATTACACACATCAGTTCCTAACAAGTGTCAGCAATACATTTCCTTCATGTGCTTTAAACATGATTCAAGAAAGCACTGTCATCGATTTTAAACTTGCAAAAAGAGTGGGCCGCCTGGCATTTTGAGTGCTATTTGAGTGAATTTGCTGTCTTGTTAGTGAACTGACCACTTATTGAGATATAAGTACTTTAACTTTGCCTGCTTCCATCATGAAAATTTGTCATTTTCCAATACATCAGAAATCATCAGAATAACTTGTTGTCCACAAACCGGTGTATGCATTTCTATGAAATTCTCATATTTATTAACACAAATGATGTAGATCTGATCTGCAAATTTATAACTCAGAAAATGTTATCAGCACAGGATTCCATTCCTGAAAATATAGTACTTTCAACATGTTATTGTTCTTTACGAAGCAATAAGTGCAATGCTCTCATGCAGCATGCAGATGGAGGTTCATCACGTGCACCAGGTAGCACAAAAGAGATATTATTGCAGTCTAAGGTAACCACAAGACAGGTTTTACACCCATTTTACCTCCACGAATCATTCAAAAGGAGCTAGGTTTTGCCTAGTTGCGTTAGGCTAGGCTTTTGTTGTAAGTTAGTAAATAAAAAAGTCTTAAAAAACGGTTCAAGCTAGATTAGGTTATGTTAGACTTTTTAAGTTGAAAATGTTTGAGAACAAATTTTTTTTTTGGGGGGGGAATTGGGCATAAAAATAATCATTTCTTGCATGGAAGTCTAGGCTAGGTTAGGTTAGGTTATGTTACATGTTTTTTTATCTAAACATTATTTTTCATCCTATATTACTCAAATCCAAGCCCGCTTTTCCATGTTATTTTTCCTCACAATTGAAAAGTGTGCATCTGCAGAGGAAATGAGCGGTTACATCATGTTCAGCACATTAACAAACACTGCATTAAAAAACGAAATTCAAAGAAGTCAGAGAGTACCATGAGCTGAAAAATTACCCAAAAAGCCAGGTATTATCACAGTTTAAGGTAACCACAAGACAAGTTTTACACACATTTTACCTCCATGAAGCATACAAAGGGGTTAGGTTTGTCAGGTGAGGTTAGGCTTTTGTTGTAAGTCATAAAAAGAATCATTTGTTGGTAAATAATTTTTGTTAATTATTTTTCTACAAAAAAAATAATAAACGGTTCAGGCTGGCTTAGGTTAGATTTTTAAGTTGAAAATATTTGAGAAAATGCCTCGAAAATTTAAATTAAAAACAATTAATTTCTTGTATGGGAAGTTGAGCTATGTTAGGTAAGGTTATCATACATCTTGAACATTATTTGCATGCTATATTTCCTTTCTCCACACCTTTTTTTGGTGTTATTTTTTACTCCCAATTGAAAGGCATGCATTTGCAGAAGAAAGGACATTAAATTTGTGCTTTTATGTGTTTTATTAATATTTTTTATTTAAATTTCCAATGCAATGTTTATGAATGTCACTAAGCTGATGGCACTACTCAGTTTCTGTGCAAATGCTTGTGGTTGGTTGTGAGCAAAATAACATTAAAAATGGGCATGGAGTTAGTAACATAGCAATTAAAAGAAATACATTACAAATTCAACATAACCTAACGTAACCTAGCCTAACCTGACCTTGGAGAAAACAACTACAAAAACAAGATTGGAAAAATATATAGCAATTTATTTTCTTGAAATTTTGCAAATGAAAAAACCTAACCCAACCTAATCTAACCAGAATTATTGTGCTTTAAGGTGGTAACTAGGCAAGTTATTACACATTTGCCTCCATAAAGCAAACAAATGGGCTATGTTTGGTGATGTTAGATTAGTTTAAGTGTTTAAGTTCGACATTTTTTGCAAAAATTGTTCCAAAATTTGAAAGAAATAGATCTTTTTTCTTTAAAGGCAGCTTATGTTAGATTAAGTTAAGTTGGGTTACATCTTTTAATTGTAAAAAAATACATTGCTTGAAATTTTTACAACTTGATGTTTTGGTTTGTTTTTCTCCAAGGGGAGGTTAAGCTAGGTTAGGTTAGGTTATGTTGCATTTTTTTATTTAAAAAAAAATACTTTACCCTATGTCACCCAATTCAAAGTTTTTGTTGGTGTTATTTTGCTCACAACCTGAAATGTAGGCATTTGTATAGAAAATGAGTGGTCCCATCATCTGAGTCACATTCATAAACATTGCATTGAAATGATACATTCCACGAATTCATAAAACACCTTAAAACACAAATTTACCAAAATGAGCAGTAACATCATGTTCATCACATTCCTAAACATTGCATGGAAAAAAATTAATCAGAAATTAACTTAAGCTGTAAATTTACCAAAAGGTGTGCCAACCCCTGGACGGAAATGCAACACTAGGTGCCCCAATCCTGGGCAGAAAGGGCACTAAGAGCAGTGGAATGAAAATATTAATAAAAGTAAACTAAAAACAGCTCTTCTTGAAGACAAACGTGGTAGTTATGTGATATTAACATGGAAACCCTGAGCACAAATCAAAAAAAAAGCATGGACTCGACTTTTTCAAGCTTACCTGCTAACTTCTTCAACTACTGTTCCTTTGGGAATTAAATATCAGCAGGCTATTTATTCACTATTTAAAATCACACCAATCCGCATATACATCAGAATGTGCGAAGTACAAAAAACGAATCAGTACGACGTCACATGAGATTGGCCTCCGGATTAAACACTGCGCGCAATTGCACCACAAATGTCTTACCTCCGTCACATTTGTCACGGTAACCTCAAATTTAGACTTTAGGCGCTGGAATTTCTGTAACTGGAATTTTTCTTTGGATGTTACGATTTTGGATGTTCTGAGGAACGCCCATCACGATTTGTGACATTTAATACGCGCTAGTGTCTATCGATACAAATCGACACCCCTGCTTTGGAGAAAAAAAATAGAAACAAAAATTAAGCAATATATATTCTGAAAATTTTATAAATTGAACAACCGAACCCAACTTACCCGAACCTAATGTCAACTGCTTTTGAAGGAAGATTTCCGATTTTATTTTATTTTTGAAAATGATTAAACAATTTTTCCAAGGTAAACAACTAAACTAGCCTAACCTAGCCAAATCGGTATTATTGTGGTTTAAGGTGGTAACAAGACAAGTTTGTACACACATTTGCCTCCATATAGCAAGCAAATGGGTTAGGTTTGGTTAAGTTAGGTTAGTTTAGGTTTTTCAAGTTGGAAAACTTTTGAAAAAATTCCAAAAAAGTTACCCCCAAAAATAGCAAATTATTTGGTAACCTTGCGGTCTGAGGTATTCTTTTTTCCCTTAAAAAAAAAAATATGCAGAATACCATGTTTATGAAGGTGACTAAGATGATTGGAACCACTTATTTTCTGTGCTTACTTTTCAGGTTGTGAGCAAAATAATGCCAAAAAGGCTTTGAGTTCGGTAACATAGCATAAACATAAATGTTTTTTTTTAATGCAACAAAACCTAACCTAGCCTACCCTAACCTATCTCTTGAGAACAAAAAATTCAACCAAATTAAAATGTCACTTAATTTATTTTCTGAAAATTCTCAACCTTAAAAAAGAAACCTAACCGAGCCTAACCTAACCTAAGCTGATTTTGAATAACAAATTATAATTTTTTGTGAACATGGTTGTAAATTTTTTCGGAAACTTTTGGGTATTATTGTGCTTTAAGGTGGGAACAAGAAAAGTTGTATGGGCGCTGTATGACCAACGCAGTCAATGCGGCCGTAAACCCAAATAACCAACCAACCAACCCAGAAAGATGTAAGCTGTACTTCCACAGTGGAGGGAATTCCAGCTATTTTGTTTGTTTTTGCCCACAATTTTACATTTTTCAGCAAAAGGTGGAGAGTCAGTCCACTATCTAATCCAAATCTGTTGCTATTCAGTACAAAATGTGCTGGTTAACATCAATGTTTCTACTTAGCATGGGGTTTTTCATTTTTTCCCTTTAGCTTTCTTATCAGCATAAAATAGCATAGGTTATTGGGGGGGCCCAAATCAACATTGGGGGGGGCAAGATCAACATTGGTGGGGCCATAGCCCCCACAAAAGGATACAAATCGACGCCCCTGCATACATGCATGATTTTGCACTTATCAAAATTTTATTTCATCTGCCATTTTTTGGACCACTTCACAAGCTCTTCTAAGTCTTTCTGTAGCATGTACCTAGGTGCCTAGGTACCAGGTAAATATCAAGCGATAGTGTGATGAGTGGGCTGTTGAGGTTAATTATAGTTGGTATATCCACACTCTCAATGATAACTGATTGTTGTTCACGGGACTGGATTGTATGCAAGTTTGACAATGACAATTGGTTTTTGTGCACACCATTTTGAATTTTGTAGCAAAAGGTGGAGAGTCAGTCCACTATCTAACCCAAATCTGTTTTTTTTCATTACAAAATGTGCCGGTTAACATCAACTACATTTTCTATGTACCTAGCATGGTGTTTTCCTTCTTTTTTCCTTCAACTTTTTATCAGCATAAAAATAGCATATGTTATTGGGGAGGCCCAAATCAACATTGGGGGGGCCAAGATCAACATTGGTGGGGCCCTGGCCCCCACAAAAGGATACAAATCGACGCCCCTGCCATCTAGACATTAGGGGGATGTCCCCATCCTAGCCCCGCCTTCAGCGCCTAAAATATCACGCAAACTATAACGTAAAATTCCCTTTACGTAAACGTCCACATGCCTGCACCTTGATCGCAAACACCCGCTTTTATAGTCAGACATGTAACGTACTCGCTTCAAAGGTGGCGCAAATGACCTCTGTGGTCCGGTACGCCTAAAAAAATCACTCCCCCACCCATGTGCAATGAAATTGAAACTTGCCTGATGCTTCCAATTTCTGCAATATACGAATAAAAACCTGTGACGTCATCAAGGTTGAATGCGAGAACTTTGGTGTACCTTTTAAAATAATGGTATTTTTGCGGCGTTAAATAATGGTGTTTTTGCGGCGTACGAGACATTGGTCTTGTCAAGGCTATTTCCTGTATAGCATTGGTCGTGTATGACTGTAAGGTTTGCTTAAAAGTCATGTGAGCCACAGCTTTCTTTTTTATTCTTTTAGGAATACCAATTATAATGCAGTGGCCATGCAGCTTCTTGCTGACTTTTCTCTGTCATGGTATCAAGCTGGCAGATTTGTCCACACATGGCTCTCGTTTTTCCCCACATCAATATTTAATGCATGCATTGTCATTGGGCATGTAGGTAGGTACCTAGGTAAATATCAAGCTGATGGTGTGATAGGTGGGCTGCTGAAGATAATTATAGTTTGCATATCCACAATCTCAATGACGATTGTCATTGTGTTCACTGGACAATGCAAGTTTGACAATGACTGGAAATTAAGAATGGATTTTTTCCTGTTTAAGCTCATATGCATGTGGTTTTGCCATTGGTGGCATGTACAAACATCAGTACAACAATCCAATTGTTGTTTTGTGGCTTAACATTTTTTAAAAGACAATCTGGTTTAAAATGCATCATCATCGAATCTTAACATTGTATGCTGTAAGTTTTCCTTCCACAGTGGAGGGAAATCTAGCTATTTTGTTGTTTTTTTGCACATAATTTTGAATTGTGTAGCAAAAGTTGGATACTCAGTCCACTATCTAATCCAAATCTGTTCTTTTTCAGTACAAAATGTGCTGGTTAACATCAACTAAGTTTTCTATGTGCTAACAGTGTTTTTCTTCTTTTTTCCTTTAGCTTTTTATCAGCATAAAAATAGCATGGGTTATTGGGGGGCCCAAATCAACATTGGGGGGCCAAGATCAGCATTGGGGGGCCATGGCCCCCGCAAAAGGATACAAATCGACGCCCCTGCCGGTGTGTGTTTGTTGGTGTGGGGAGGAGGGGGGGGGTAAAAATGGCGGGGACGGGGGCGGGAAAGATAAAACCCGCCCCCACTATATGGCCCCCCCCCCCGCTTTTACTTCCCCGATATTTTGTTTGGGTGAGGGGGTGGTCTCACCTGTCGCTACTCTTCGCCCGCGACAAATCGGCTTGAGAGATTGGCAACGCTATATGACACAACGGTCGACGTGTCGTAGAACCAATAACCAACCAAGAGGTGTTAGGTTGACATGT